>CAUYLG010017965.1:0-40954 GCA_963573385.1 Cacajao melanocephalus | reverse complement strand
AGGGACATGGATGAACCTGGAAACCATCATTCTCAACAAACACACAAGAACAGAAAATCAAACACCGCACATTCTCATTCATAGGCAGGTGTTGAACAATGAGAACACATGGACACAGGGAGGGGAGCATCACACACTGGGTTCTGTCGTGGGGAAATAGGGGAGGGACAGCAGGGGGTGGAGAGTTGGGGAGAGAGATCATGGGTAGAAATGCCAGATATAGGTGATGGGGAGGAAGGCAGCAAATCCCACTGCCAAGTGTGTACCTATGCCACAATCTTGTATGTTCTTCACATGTACCCCAAATCCTAAAATGCAATAAAAAAGAGAGGAAAAAAAAGAATCTACCCTGAATGCATTGAGTTTTTCTAAGCTTAGAATGGAAATAAATTAGCATTTATGAAGATGAATCTTTGTTACAGTTATTATCTAAACCATTGTGGTAGCATTGAAAATGGAGGCAAGAGGCAGGTATGAAGGAGTCTAGGAAGAAAATGGTAGACATACGTGGAGACTATCTCTGAGGAACTCAGAAAAAGAAGTATTCAATTAGCATACCTAAATTATGAATGTGAGAGCTATAATTGAGAGAACAATGTAGGTGGCCATAGTAAGTGTTAAGGAAAATGGTACATTAAGTGCTGTACATGTTGAGTTTAGCTTGCTGAGGTCATATCCATTAGACAATAGAAGGTGGACTACTAGAGAAATGGAGATGCTTGGACATGCTGCCAGCTAATTATGAGCTCCATGAAAGTAGAAATAAAATTCTTTTTTTACTACCTATAAACCCAAACACAGCACGCTTCACCTAGTAGATGCTAAGAACATGGCTGTTGATAGGGGAAATACCTGAATGTGTTAATAAAATGTCTTGCAGACACTTCTGTTTGAAAACAGCCTCTTTGAGATAAATGTCTAGTTGAAGAGTTTACCTGTTTTTTAAGTGATATCCCTCTTCCTCTTTCCAATTTTGCATTTGGGTTTCAGAAGCCATATATATCTATGTGGCTTAGATGGGAAAGATTGTCCAGTACTTATGCCTTCCTCTAGGAGTTGATATGTCTGCTGAACTGTGTCTGGGCTCATTTAGTCCCTGGGTGTCTTGCACTGATCTCTGCTGAACTGGGACTGTCCCATGTGGCCATTTGAGCATCACTCTGGCACTGTTGTAGGTACCATGACCTCAAGATACCAAGGTGATACAGCCTCCTCATCCCTATCAAAGGCATCTTGTATTTCCTTCTAGCACATCCCCTGCCTCATAGAGATTATTCTCTTGGAATTCTCAGTTGCTTCCTCTGAATCATTCTGAAGTGTGCTAGGTCCAGTGAAATTGTCATCAAGCCCAACTGCTTAGCATTCCTCCCTTTTCCTTTGTTACTCAACCATACCCACATCATGATGGACATGACAGTCTTCAATGCAGACATCTCTGAGATTCAGGAAAGTTTTCTTGAACTGTACCTTTGCAACCCTGAATCCTCCAAATTTATCTAAGTATTTTAAAACAGCCTGCTAGCTTTCTTATTGTCTCTCTGTGGACTTTAAAATGTCATATTTGAGAAATGACTTCACAGTGACTTCTTGGTTATAGACAGAATCTTTTATTTTCTTCCTTAGAGCAATAAGCACAGGTCTCATGACTTGACCTTAAGGATAGAAGACTGCAGAGAAAGCAAAAGGAGTATTTGAGACAGGAAAATTTATTGGAAGCCATTTCAAAAGCATTACCTGCCTCTAAAGTAAAAGAGTTGAAGACAAGAGCATGAATGAGAGTGGAAGGAATGACAATAAGAAATAATAAAGGTTGAGGACTGAAGTTGAAGAAGGCTACAAAGCAGGATATGCAGAGGATGAGGAGATAGAGTAGATAGACTCTGAAAAACAACTACTGAGCCAGGAGAATAACCCAGTGCTCACAGCACCCAAATCCACAGAAGTAGAGAACTTACCAAACAGGAGATGAAAAAAAAAGCACAAAATTAAGGAGGTCAAGGAGAATGGAGATCTAAAAGGGGCTCCAGGATCTGACAAGTGCACAGTAACTGTTCACATTTTACAGGTCAGAGTTAGGAGGAGAATTTGTATTAGGGCCTACAGAATTTCCAGTAAATACTTCACAGTAGAATATTGCTTTCTTAGTCTATTCCTGTGCTAGAAATCTGAATAAACCAGAGTGGAGATACATATATATATATACACACACATATATATATACACACATACACACACATATATTCTCTCATATATACATATATATACACATATACATATTCTCTCAAATATATATATATGTACATATACATATACACATATACATATTCTCTCATATATGTATATGTGTATATGTACATATACACATATACACATTTGCTAACATATACATATATGAGAGAATATGTGTGTATAGATATATATACCTCCACTGTGGTTTATTCAGATTTCTAGCACAGGATATGCGTGTGTGTGTGTGTATATATATATATATATATATACACATACACACACACATATACACACATACATATTCTCTCTCTCTCTCCATGTATATATATACATATGCACACACACACACACACACACACACATATATATATATGGAGAGAGAGAGGGAATATGTATGTACACACGCACACACTCAATATTATCAGAAGCCATTACACACATACACATACACACACACAATACTCACTTTTGTTACTGTCTCTATGTAATATTACTGGTATTTGGCCATCCTACTAAAGTATATTGTACGTGTATGTATGTATGTATGCAGGTGTGTACATGCATGTGTGGGTAAAACTCATACTCGATTATTTTCTGTATATGTTATATAATTCTCCTTTTAAAACACATCAAATCAAAGTTATTGTGATTTCAGCAGATGGTCATCTCAGTTCTTACTGTAAAGTTCCAAGGCCAGAATAATTTGTTATTGTTCCAATAAGCTGCTAAATAAAGCAATCCTTTTATTTTTTCATGAGTTGCTGAGCTTTAAGTAAGGAACAAATGTCAATTTAAGAATTCAAATGAAGGCTTACATGATAAAAACACTGTATTAATTCCATAGAGAACTTATGAGGTAGCAGATTATATACCACATGCATCCACAATTCATTTCATTCATTACCCAAGGAATTGAATTTTATACTTCAAATACTTTATTGGTCACTGTGAAATTCATTACAAATTATGCTTTTCAGTTAAATATTTCATCATTAAAATATATTCAATAAGTCAGGCAGATTATACTTTTCCATATATGATAGGTATAAAAATATCTCTGTGGTAGTTTTTTTGTAATATACCAATTAAAATAGCTCAGATGGAAAAAAGTTCTTGACAAGCAGAGTGATCAACCTGAAAAACACTAAAGTAAAAAGACTCATGAGTTCTAGACAAAGAGGCTACAGGCAAGATAGGTAAGCTTTCTGAACCCTAGTTTCTCAATCTATACGTTTACCTAAATTCTATAAGGATTTAGAATAATGAGGGGCTAACCCATGTGCTGGGCCAATATATGGTGCAAAATCTTAAGTGGTAAGATGCTACTCTTTTATCATTCATTTTACAAAAATATAAAACATGAAATATAGTTTAATCATAGAGTAGGGAATCGGCAAAAGATTCCTAGATTCCTTCAGATTCACTTTCTTGCTTTCAACACAATGTCAAAATTTCAGCAGGTCATTCTGTTGATATATGTTCTGAGTATACAGAATATCAATGAAATCTCTGTATTAGATTTTACAAAACTAAAAATTGAATCCATGCTATTCATTCTTTTCTCATTTATTTAATTTCTAAATAAAAACTCATCCTCCTGATTGACAGAATGGCTGGAACTGTCAACCTTATTTCTTTTACCAAAATTTAATAAAACCCACGTGAGCCTACCCAGTGACAAACAAAACTTAGGTTTAGAACAGAAAGTATATTTGAGGGTGTAACAGTTTATCAAAGGCTTGGCACATTCTTGAGTTGTCAGATACGGAGGAAGACCTTGATACCAAATCAGGCAAACAAAAAAAAGCATATAAGATTTGCAGACTGATATCACCTAATTTGCTGACCTGATTATGCTTCAAGAAAAGGACTAAAATTTCTGAGGTTGAATGAGACTGAAAAGAAAGAATAAAAAGCTTTGTGACCATGACAGCTGATGAGGACATACATTGCTGTCAGTAAATGCCATTGGCTCATGGTCTTCCACACAAAGTGATGCATCCATCCTGCAGAATTACATTTAATGTAGAAACCAGCACACACAGAGTTTGCCTCTTACATTATTACTTTTCAAAAGAAAATAAATAGAAACTATTTTACAGACCTCTCATTGACGCTCCCTGAACTTAAATAATTAAACATTAGTGTGTGATAAATAAAAGTGATTTTTTTTCCAAGTCCCTAGGGATCCCAAGGGGAGAAAACAGCCACATATTTGGTTAGAAAAATGGCTTGCAAGTAACATGCTGCTTTCCTCAGAAGTAATTGGTATGTGGGGAAAGCACAATGAAGCACGTATTAATAATGTAAAAACTAGGTTTTAAAAAGATTTCGACTTTCAACAGACAGTTAATGATTTCCTTCTACATTATCAGAGAAAAAACTGGGAAGGAATTCAGATGCATCTTTTCAATCCATCAAATAATATTCATGAGCCTATTTTGCATATCGATTGAAGCTTTGTCACATTATGGCCTCTAAAAAAATCAATATTTTTACAATGTTGTTTTCCTTTCCCAAGCCTTGTCTTTATTATTCTCTCCCCAAATAAAAATATTCTATTCCATTAAAGCCTTAAAAACCTCCAGATGGTTTCAGTAATATTTCTCTGCAGAGCTATTTTTTTTTCTTGAAATAATGGGTGGTTCAATAACTAGCTTTGTTTGTTTGTTCGCTTGTTTGTTTGTTTTCATAACATGCTTGAGTGATTCTTCTGAACTCCACTTTCCTTTCCTGCAACTCTTTTTTATTGCGTCTCTGTATGTCCAGCTGAAGCATTACAGGTGTGAGAAGATGAGGGAATGGTCTATAATCCCCTTAAGTGAGAGAAAAGGGAAACTCAGGTGGATTTGGTATGAAGAATCACTCAAGCATGTTATGAAAACAAACAAACAAAGAAATATGAAGAATCATATAGAAACAGTTTCTTTCCGTTTATCCCAGGTCATGACTAGCAACATAATTTGCAGGGTTCAGTGAAAGATGAAAATGTGGAGCCCTTTTTCATGAATTACTAAGGACTTTAAGAAGCTGACAGCAGAGCATTAAACCAAACACAGGACCTTTCTAATGCAGGGCCCGAGTGCTAGTGCATAGGATACATGCCATATTGTTAATATGTTGGTAAAAACATAAAGGCATTACACAGCTATAATTTGGGACACAGTGCTGAACAAGTCTTTGATTTTGTTATTCGTTTGTGTGCTTGTGTTTTATTTATCTTTTTAAATGCAAGTGTTCTCGGTAAACTTCAATAAGTTGCTGCTCACTGTGCTTGCCTTAGCCTTCTCCTCTGCCTTTCAAAAGTAGAATCTATGAGACACAGGCTTTCTTGAGGTGGTTTATTTTGCAAGTTGCCCCAGAGAACCAAAGAGGCGTACTGTGAACAGTAAAACAGGAAAGGAAGAGATACAAGGATGTTGTGATGGTTAATTTTAAATGTCAACTTGACTGGGCTAAGGGATACCCAGATAGCTGATAAAATATTATTTCTGGGTGTATCTGTGAAGGTGTTTCCAGAAGGATTAATATTTGAATCAGTTGATTGAGTAAACTAGATGCCCTCATCAATGCAGGTAGGCGTCATCCAATCTGTTGAAGGCCTGAATAGACCAAAAATTGTAAAGGAAGAGTGAATTCACTCTCCCTTCTTGAGCTAGGATATTCATCTCCTCCTGCCCTTAGACATTGGTCCCCTGGTTCTGAGGCATTCAGACTCAGAGTAGGACTTACACCATTGTCTCCCATGGTTCTCAAGTTTTCTGGTTTGTACTGGAACTACACCATCAGCTTTTCTGGGCTTTTGGCTTGCAGAAGACAGACTGGGGGACTTCTCAGCCTCCATAATCCCATGAGCCAATTCCTCATAATAAATCTCTGTATATCTAAATATCTTCTATTGGTCCTGTTTCTTTGGAGAAGGCTGTCTAACACAGGTGTGTTACCGAGACTGCCAGTGCTATGGGAAACTGGACTAGATCTCCCTGAAACCCTCTGAGGGGTCACAGAGAACATGCCTCAGCATTGTACACCCCGCCTGAGAGGTGGAAGAAGGCAGCTTTTATCCTCTGTGTCTTTTTGCCTGTTAACCAAGTGTGGCCCTGTAAGGGGTTAACTCCCTGGGCTTTCCATATTGCATGTCAGAGTGCCTAGATAGAGACTTCATGTGGTTGGGGCTGGGCTCTGTCAAGGGGTGAGCCTGTAGCTGTTTGAAGCTGCCTGCTGCAGCAGGGCTAGAAGGCAAACAGGCCCTGATACAGTGATCCCCCCCACCCAAGCTGGGGCTTACCAGCAGCACACCCAAACTGATTTCTAACTAAAACTCTTTACTTCCCAAAATACCTATTAACATCTTTCTGGACAGGGGCTATACATGGAGCACAGTTTGGAACAAAGAAGAGCAACTATTATGGGAGTTAGATATTCCTTTTCAAAGATATCCCACCTTGGGAAGGGCAGATTAGGTATCTGAAAGACCAATAGAAAGATGAGGACATAGAGAATGAAAGCCTGACTCTAGCTGAAGGGCAGTTGTGTAATTGTTTTGAATGTCCTCTCACAGATAGAAACATGAGGAGACAGGCTCACCAACTGTGTTCTGTGCCATCTCTCCTGGAACTCTTTAATGTATATTCAGAGAGTTTTAATAGGGGGGATATCACTTTTATGCTGTATAAGTGAGACTTTTTTTCAAATGATCGCTCGATGAAACAGAAAATAGCCTTTCTGCCTGCAAACTGGTAATAGTAAAATGTTATAAGGAACTTGGCTAAGCTAAAAATTACACAGAGAGAAACCATTTCCTTGTTTAAGACAAATCTAAACACAAGCACTCTTGGTCTCCAAGACAGCTGGCAGTAATTTGCACAGACATATTGTGAATAAATGTCTTCTTACTATATTTGTTTAATTGTGACAGCAGACTCATAGAGCAATCTTAGCACTGAGGGGGGAAACTCCCTAAATATGTTTTGTGTAGGTGTTTCCACAGAAGTGATACAATTAACATAGAAATCAGGAAAACAAAACAATCTTTACATAACTAAGTTTACATTTCTACTTTTATTTAGGAACTCTATATGTATGTTCATTTTCCATCAATAATTTGCTATAGAAATTCCTTTCAAGCATCTTCTCTAAAGCACTTTTGCTGTTTTCCCATCAGTCAGGCAACATTGTTGATGATATCTTGAGCCCTTAACTTGATAGTGTGTCAGGAAGATATTTATACATTCAGCAAAACACAAACATTTCTGTCTCTTAAGGAAGCTATAATTGAAATATCAAAATGACAGAATTTCCTGTTATTGAAGAAACCATTTTTATTAGGTATTTAAAGATCAGATTTATCTAAAGAGCAAATAAAATGCTTTAAAAGAATGCTTTTATCAGGATTTTCAAAATATAATTGTTTTACTCTCAAATGTTTATTTGCAATTGAAAAACATGACTTTAAATATTTAGTTTTCCATCTGTTTTAAAATCTTAACACCCACAAAGGCTATGTGTTGCCAGTTTTCCCTACACTCCTTTTTATTGCTACAATATACTTATGCTTATAAAACTAGTAATTTCACATAAAAATAGCTCAATAGCATGGGCCTACAAAGCAAGACTCTTTTAAAACTAGTGTATAAGTGTTCTAAAAAACAAAGCAAGGTATATTTAAATTTATTCTTAGATATGGCATTTCAATAAAAATTCCCTTATATTAATAAGGACGTTACTTGCAGACCTCACATGAATAAAAGTTTTATTTACAATATTAAAGCCAAAGGTTACACACACAAAAATTCAAAGAGAGAAACCTGGAATTCCATGCTTTTTATACTACATTTGATTTCTGTATTTCATATTTTCTCTTTGCCACGTCTATTTGTTATTCAATAAAATAAAACAAATATGTTAGAACTCTCTAAGTCTGAGTAACTTTCAACACAGCAAGTCATGAAGTGTCCAAGTCTCAGTTGCCTGACCTATAAAATGAGGATATTGTACCAAACAACCACTGTCACCTTAAGCATTATAATTAAGTGTTGTCACTGTGTTTTTATTGTAGGCCTTCTGGTGCAAGAGATGCCTGAAAACCTTCCTACATTGTCTTAGTTAATTGGCTTTATCCAGAGAAGAAACAAACTTCTCATATCTTTATAACAGGAGGTAGTTTTGCAACTCGTAGCATGGTGCCCACCAAAGTTAGGCTCCTACCTTCCCACAGAAACTGGGAAATAAGGGGTACTATCTTCCTTGATTATTACATTTCAAAGAGACGGCTCCCAGGTCCTTCAAAAAGACCTCACTGGGTCACAAAGCTGACAAAAGGTTTATTTGATTTTCAAGAGTATCTGCACATTTCAAAGAGAGGAGAAAGCACATAGTACAAATTGTCCAAAGTAATTGCTCTTTAAAAAAAAAAGTAGAGGTGGGGAGAAGTTTTCTTTATTTTCAATAGGGAAAATTAACAGCTGCCCAGGCTGGTCTCAAACTCCTGGCCTCAAGTGATCCACCTGCCTTGGCCTCCCAAAGTGCTGGGATAACAGGCGTGAGCCCCCATGCCTGGCCTTATATTTTATTTTTACTTGTTCTTAAAAGTAATTCTCAATACAAGTTCTAAGTTTTTTCAGTGGCTTCCTAACCGGCATATAGATTTGAGTTTTATTTTCAAAGTCACATCTTCATCACTTCCCATTAAGGGTCTTGCCATGTTCATTTACCTTGAGGTTTTTATGCTGCATGGCAAAATTCATCAGTTGACAATTGCCAGTAGAAAGAAGGGTATTATACTCATTTACTAAAAGACTGGGGAAAGGATTTGTTGTTGGAGTGTCCAAAATGTAATTGGAATCAGAGTCTATAGAGTGTTCCAAGGGAAGAACAAAATCCCCTCCAAACTCAGAAAACCTTTTTGTAAAGATATTATGGAAAGAAAAGGGAATAATTTTATTATTGAAGAACTTTTAATTACAACATAATAATGCTCATCACAGGTAATTGATTAAAGACATTGTAAAGAGAGAAGGAAATCTTCCTCTTTTATATAGATTATAAGTCTTCCTCTTCTATGTATAGCCCATTACATTTATGTTTCCAAGATAAAATTGCTGATTTTCCCGTATCTCTATGACTTTGAAGTCAAGTGACAGCTGAAATTACACTTATAATCTCCTGGAGACTGGAGATATGACATTATCTTCCTTGATCATTACATTTCAGCCATATGCCTTTCAGGTACTTGAGGGAATATTCCTAAATTGTGAGACCAGCAAGAGGCTTATTTAGAATTTTACTTTCTACAAGAAGGTGAAAGAACTGGGGGTGGGGGTAATGCATAGTACACTACAGAGATTGGGCGTGTGGTTTCACATAAGAGCTCATGCCCAGAGGAAGCAGTAGACACTCATGCCTTTGAAGGATTTTGTGAGCTTGGAAAATGTGTATGTAAAAAGTGACCAGTGAAGGCTTGAGACCATTGCGCTCTTTCCCAATTGTTTGGTATGATTTAAGAGTCTCACTATCATGGAATAACTCTAGATAAAGGGAGGAAACTTTTCATACATGACATGGATTGAATTTCTTATGAACTAGGAATGGGAAAAAAGTAACTCAACTCGGAGTTATTATTCTTAAAAATAGTAAAATATGACATTTTTACACCAAATGTGGTAGAATAACATCAAGGCCTACATTTACTTATTGCCTATTACATACCAGTCATTGTTCCATGTAAAGAAGACTGAGAAGATCCTTGCCATGATGGAAATTATAATGTGGTAGGAAAAAAAACATCACAGAAATATGCAGATGATTATAGTCAAGGAGGATAAATAATAAAGAGAGAAGTACAAGAAGTTATGGATATCAGTCAAAACCCACATTTGGGCTGTTAAGGAAGGTTTACAGATGTAGAAAAGTTTAAACTGGGAACCAAAAGATGGGTGGGAATTACTAAGTGTATGTACAGTATCCTAAAGGTACCATACAATATTGATTTAAAGCAGTGACCTTGACTAAATATGGTGGCTCACACCTGTAATACCAGCACTTTGGGAGGCTGAGGTGAATGGATTGCTTGAACTCAGGAGTTGGAGACTAGCCTGGGCAGCATAGCAAAACCTCATCTCTATAAAAAATACAAAAATTAGCAAGGCATGGTGGTATGCACCCATGGTCCCAGCTACTCAGGAGGCTGAGACAGGAGGATCACTTGAGCCCAGGAGGTTGAGAACACAGTGAGCCATGTTCTCACCACTGTACTCCAGCCTGGACAACAGAGCAAGACCCTGTCTCAAATAAATAAAAAATGTAGTGACCTCCAAGTAAAAAAAATCCAATTCTCTAAATATATTTTTATAAAAGTAATGATGTCTGAGCTATATCTTAGAAATATTTCAATGTAAAATACTTAAGCTTTAAAGAGGAAACTTTTTATTACTGGAAAATACTTTTATTCATTGTTGGAAGTAAAAATTTGGAGCCACAAAGAAAACAATCACTTGAACAAAGAAGTTCACAGCAAGGCAATTTTACTTCTGCAGAAGGGTGCTACCCATGAGCCTGATTACCACAAGAGTACCACAAACAAAGGAGAGGAGTGCTTTTTATCCCTAAGGCATGGGGCTTCCACTATTATGTCCAGCCTCCATTGGCTGGAGCTGGACCTCACAGTCTGAGCTAAACCCGATTGGTTAAAAGCTTAAAACTTTCCTAAATAGGTAAAGGCAATGGAGAACAAAGGAAGGGAGGAAGTGCCCAGGCAGATCAGGAAACAAGTGGGTTTGGCCTTTTAGAAATTAAAGAACAAGGAGACAGAATATGCCTTATTTGACTTAATTGTCTTCCTTTCTGAGGAAGAACTTTACTGTATCTTCATTCATGATACTTCATTTCCTTAATGATGTCAGATAAAATGTTCTTTTGCTTCATGAACTTCAGATTTGATTGATAAAAGTTTAGAAAATTACTTGATCAAAATGGCTACACTTTTCCTTCAAAATGAGCTCACTGTGTAAATAACAGATGTAAAGAGAAATCATGTTACCTACCTGCAGTGACTGATGCTTCCCAATGTCACACTGTAATACAATGAAGTGAATGCTTTGACATCTGCTGTAATAATTGACCGTATTGAGGTTGCTTCCTGCTCAGGACCCTTGTTATCTATAACTGCTGTCCCATTGTGACTGGGCCATGGCTACTCTTTCTGAAACACCTGTTTAAAGATAGATTACATGTTCCTACAGTACATCTTCTGTTGTCCACCTCGAAGAGGTGACTTAATTACAGTCTCCAACAAATCCACATAAGTGAGTACAATTTTTTTTTGAGGCATTCTCACTCTGTCACCCAGGCTGGAGTACAGTGGCTCACTTGTAGCCTCAACCTCCAAGGTTCAAGTGATTCCCCCAACTCAGCCTCCTTAGTAGCTGAGATTACAGATATGTGCCACCATGCCTAGCTAATTTTTGTATTTTTAATAGAGAAGGGGTTTCACCATGTTGTCCTGGCTGGTTTCAAACTCCTGGCCTTAAGTGATCCACACACCTTAGCTTCCAAAGAGTTGGTTTTACAAGTGTGAGCCACCATGTCCAGCCACAATTTTCTACTGAGAAATCTTTTTAAAAATCAAGGTGAAATTTTACCTTTGTAATCTCAACACTTTGGAAGGCTGCAAAGGAAGGATCACTTGAAGCCAGGAATTCACTAGTCTGGGCAACATTACAAGACCCTGTCTCTACTATAAAATTTAAAAATTAGCTGAGTCTGATGGTCCCCACCTGTAGTCCTATCTACTCAAGAGACTGAGGTAGGAGGATCACTTGAGCCCAGGAATTCAAAGCTGCAGTGAGCTATGATCCCCGTACTACACTCCAGCTTAAGTGACAAAGCAAGAACAGAGAGAGAAAAACGAAAGGACATATGAATAAATCCCTGCATTTTTAAATCATGAAAACTTCTTAGTGGCTATTTTTTTATAGTTCAGTTCATAGATATATAATTGGTATATTTCAGTACTTTATTAAATAAAATAAATATATCCCACAGAAGATACTTGATGAAAGGAGAATGCTTTTCTTTTTTCCACTTAGAATAACAGTAAATTCAATTAAAATGTATTTAATTCATTGACTGAAAGTTAGGCAAAGTAAGTATGCTTACATTACAGGATACTGTAAATATATGGTAACAGGCAGATAATGGTAATGAGGAGGTTCTTTAGCTGAGTTTTTAAAATTAAATATTAATATGTGTTAACACTATACATCTCATGGAAATTAATCCCTAAATTGGAAATTTAGGTATAATTGCAATTAATCATTTTAATTATGTAACTGCCTAGTCTGAATAGGCTGCTTCCTATAGCTGCATCATTGGTAACTGTGTAATTATATCTAAGTGTCTTGAGGAACAAAATAATCCACCAACACTGTATTATCCACTAATAGAACTATAAAGCAATGAAGTTATAGGCAATACAGGCCCATGCAAATATGCTAAAATAATAGTTCACAAATTGTCATGGTTCTCTAAAATCTCCAGGCTGGCTATCAAGATCTTTAACTCATTCCAAATAAAAATAGTCTTATCTCTTTTCAGATTATAAAATAATAAATGTTCAATTTTTAAATTTTTCATATGTTACAGACATGTAAAAGGAATAAAGATGAAATCAGCTTCAATGTCTCCATCTAAGAAAAACACACATGCTAATATTTCCTTTTATATCTTCCACACTTTTTACTATCTATACATATCTTTTTACAAAAACTGAATCATTTTTAAACAATGTTGTTCATCTTGCTCCTTTTACTTATTATTAAAATGCTTTGGAATCTGTACATATTATCTATCTTCTTTAATGCATATATATTTTTCAATGTATATATCTTCCTTTTTTATTTAACCATTCTATTTTTTAAATAAATTTAGTTTCTATGTTTCCTTTTTTGCTTGATAAACATTCTTATACCACTTTTATGCACTTTATTTACATTTCTGGGCCAAAGAGGATATATAATTTAAAGGCTTTGGTCAAATACTAGCAAATATTTCTCTAAAATAGTCATATCAATATCCTGTTCCATTAATAATAGATGAAACAGACTGTTTCCTGTTACTTTCACCAACAATGGTTCTTATCAACATTTTAAAATTTTGTCACACTAGTTTGTTTTTTTAAAGTCAAGGCTGGAATAGCAAGAGGAGACCTCAGAGGTAATATAGATATTCACGTTATTGATTGTAATGCTATTTCATAGGTACATATCTACACCAAAACTCAGAAATTATATACTTCCAATATATGCAGTTTATTCCATGTGGACATGGCATTCATTTCTAGGGCTAGGGCAAGCCTAACTCAGCCCATACCGAGCTTCCGTGTCCTGGCTTTTAAATTACTGATGACCCAGCATTGGCTTCACCATAATCCTGTTTCTCAGCTATAATCCAGAGAAAAAGGGACAGGAGAAAGTGATATTAGTACTGCCATCACAGTAAGGAAGCTTATTCCAAACCAAGGGAATGTGAAATATAAGCAGCTTCTCCTCCAGACCAGTCTAACAAAGCCCTACCTCCTTCTCTTCTTTCTTCTGAGCTTCAGCCTTCTGCTATCCTTCTGATGATTTTTCTTTTTCCACAGTATCTGCTTATAAGGTGAGTTCTCTGAAAACATTTTAGCATCAATCAGGCCATATTCTAACAGTTACAACTTCCTCAAGGCAGTCCAGAATTAGGATTGATGGATGCAGGTAAGAAACGAGGGGTTGGTATTAAGAAAACCTGGTGAAAAGAACGCTCCAGGTGCTACTTGTTGAGATGCAGTGGAGTGCAGGCAATGGTGGTGATAGCTGTGGAGTCATATTCACTTACCTGAAACTTCCTAGTACTTACATGAACCTCTAGCAGTCCCAAGGTTTACTTGACAACCTCTGCATTCTCTGAGGTATGCTTATTGATATTCAGGGTGGCCAGATTCTAGGGACCAAATGGAGGGACAACAAAGCACTCAGTGCTCAACTAGTAGAGAGTTTGCTCTCAACCACACAGTCTACCACTGACATATATTATAATACCCTGGAAGGATATTTGCAAGGAAACTCAGATGTGAGGTGGATTTGGTCAAGGCTGAGTATGACCATGCTGAGAGCCCCACATTACTGAGCAGTGATGAAGGCCTTGCTTATGGCTGGTTTCAGAATTTGTGCATAGGGTCCTAGCAACCATAAACCTCCAGGAAAAGGAGGCAGCCTAGAAAATTTTTGAATGTAAAAAGCTGACAGACTTATTAATGGATTATATATGGGGTTTGTGAAAGAGACAGAAGTCAAGGAAAATGCTTAGATTTGGGGTATTTTTTAGCTATATCCTTTAAAACATTCTACTTTGATTCTCTCAAGCAAACCACTCTGCCTCTGTGTTTTGTGACACATATATTTGTGGGTTCCTTAAGCTGAAGGGTCTGGTAGCAGGGACTCATAAGCTTTTCCAGTGGGGAATTTCTAGGGATTGATTAGTCCTCTAATACCTTGGCTAGAAAACTCACTTCATAAGCCTTTTAAATTTATATAAGCTTCCAAATAAAGAGCAACACTCTGAAACTGGTAGAACTTCACCCACTACTGACTTCTTCCTGTAGTACAAATGCCAAATATTTGGGATATACTTGAATATACGCAACATTGTTAAGACACAGGATTAAACTGTATCTGTACAGAAATATAAATTCTGGAAAAATAGAGAGAGGGGGACAGAGAATGAGATGAAAAGGAATAAGAGAGAGAAGACAGTGAATGGAAGAGGAGGAAGCAGTTCTGTGGCCACTCTAGGGAGGCCAAGGTACTGAAACTCAGTGCTGGTGAAGGACTAGGAGCAAAGTGGCTACCCAGGGAGTACAATGCCTCATCTCCACATCCATATCTCACCCTCTCACCTTTGGAGAACAGCTTGGCACAGTGACATATGCTTTGCAGTAAGAAACTTTTAGGCCTTCAGTGGTGACATAGCTGTGCTCATCACGGACACTGTTCTCACGCAGTGTCTGGAGCTTCACCATCCAGGCTCCAGCCTATTTCACTGTGGATCATCTGGCAGCAAGAAGTGTCTTCCTTGAGACTTTAAGAAATTGAAGACAGGGGGTTTTCAATTTTGTTTATTGCTGTATAACATGGCCTGGAACATATAAACACTCAATAAACATTTGTTGAATACCAGTTGAAAACAGGCCAGCAAGAGCATCACAGCACCTCAGTGGCAGATTCATGATTAGAAACGGTCTCTTAATGTCTTATGATTTTCTCCAAATATCATGCAGTTTAGAAAAAGTTTGGTTTGAAAAAAACTTCAAACTAATCTTAAGGTACTAGGAGCTTTAATTCATAATTAAGCAAATATTTAATCCCTTTTAACTTTAAATAACAGAGAAAGAGCAAGTACCTGGGAATACATACACAGAGAGGGACAAAAACTTTACTTTTATTTATTAATTTTTACTTTATCGTTTGTTTTGTTTTGTTTTGTTTTGTTTTGTTTTGTTTTGTTTTGAGACAGAGTCTCACTCTGTCACTCAGGGTGAAGTGCAATGCTACGATCCTAGCCCACTGCAATCTTGAACTCCTGGGCCAAAGCAATTATCTTGTCTCAGCCTCCGAAGTAGCCAGTACTACAGGTGTGTACCACTATGCCTAGCTACTTTTTAAATTTTGTTTTGTAGAAATGGGATCTTGCTAGGTCTCAAAGTCCTGGCCTCAAGCAGTCCTCCCACCTTAGCCTCCAAAAGTGTTGGGATTACAGGCATGTCATTGCACCCAGGCTACATTTATATTTAAAGAGAAGAAATTAAATGTTTTAAGTTTAATTTATACAAATCATAATTTAATGATTCCAAACTCAGACTAATTATAAATAAAGTAGAATCTAGGAACAGAAGATTTGTGGTGCTTTATTTTTTTTAATAGAATATTTATGTTAAGCCAAATTTTCCCAAGGCATTTTCTTGGGCCCTGGAGAAAGAGACATAAGATTACATAGTAAACAGCTAACTACTTTACAAATGTATTCACATATAATGATTTCTGACTAGATAATATTTTTACAAGGTTTGAAAATCAACACAACGTTTTTAAAAAGTGTACCCTGAGAAGTCTTAGTTCCACCCCATTCCTGTCCACCTTGTCCCTGCACCCATTATGGGTAGCCATTTTTATTTGTTTCTTGATTACCATTCCAAAGTCTCTTTATACAAGTATAAATAATTACAGATTTTTGTTTTTACTTTTTCATCTTTGTTAGTTTAATATATACACAATGCTGCTCCTTGCTTTCTCCATTAATAGTAATACAGCCTGGAGATCTCACACCAGCATTTTATGAATGTCCTCATTCTTTTCATAAGTGCATAGCACTCCACTGTGTGGTGAATCAGGTCTCTATTGTTAAGCACTGGTAATATTTCCTGTTTTTTGCTATTGGAGACGATGCCATAATGAGTTTATACACACACTATTTTGTAATTGAGTAGGTAGATCCGTAAAATAGATTCCCAGAAGTGAGATTTCTGGAGCAAAGAGTAAAGTGCATCTATAATTTTGGTGATTATTGCCAGATATTCCTCCACAGGAGTGCTATGCTACATTTGCCACCAGCAGCAATATATGATTCACTGGCACAGTGTGTTGTCAAACTTTTCGATTTCCACCAATGTGACAGTGAGAAATGTCATCGCATTTTTTATTTCTCTTACTATGAGTGGAGCTGAGCATCTTTTCACATGCTTATGTGCTGGGAAAAGGTCTTGACGTGTGTGTAATGGATTATATATTGTTTACTGAGAAATGATGGCAAGAAACACTAAGCCGTCCCCAGGCAGAAAACTGCTCAAGGCATTATAGAATAGTAAGCAGTATGTACCGGTCATGTACTAGTTAAACCAGTTCCCAAAACACAGAATACGTGACCTTGTCCCTATTGATGACTTGCAAAGAGTGCTTTCTAGCTTATTTTTATTTTAGCAGCAAACAGGCACTATCTGCCTGTTTATCTTTATTCTGTGAAAAACACTGAAAACCTGCTTATTAAAAATAATCACTTGTTCACAAAGAATACATACGTGGGTCAGAGTCTGCTCTGGGCTCTCAGCTCTAAAACGCTGTCAGCCCCCAGATATCCCACTCTGTTTCCCACTTTTGCACTCTATCTTTATGTCTGTTTCTTAATTCCTTCGGTACTGCCTGAGTTGAGGTATCCACAACCGAGCTGGTCTCAGCACTTACGGACATTTTTTTCTTTTTCTGTAATCTATCCACTCCTGCCTTTTTCTTTTTCCAGATGGAGTTTGGCTCTTGTTGCCCAGGCAGGAGAGCAATGGCACTATCTTGGCTCACTGCAACCCCCACCTCCTGGATTCAAGCAATTCTCCTGCCTCAGCCTCCCAAGTAGCTGGGATTACAGGCATGCACCACCACACCTGGCTAATTTTGTATTTTTAGTAGAGACAGGGTTTCTCCATGTTGGTCAGGCTGGTCTTGAACTCCTGACCTCAGGTGATCTGCCTGCCTCAGCCTCCCAAAGTGCTGGGATTACAAATGTGAGCCAGCACGCCTGGCCCACTCCTGCCTTTTAACCATTTTTCTCTGTAGTGGCTGGTCTTTTTTTTTCACAGTTTTAGGAGCTCTTTATATAGTAGGAAAGTTACATGTTTGTCTGTGATGTCAGTGGCAAATATTTTTTCCTTGTATATCAACTGTCTTTTGGCTTTGCCTATTGGGAATTTTCAGGTTTTTATTTCCATTCAGAAAATATGACTACATTGTCCTTTCTAAACATTATACAATGCTAGAAGGCAGCACAATTATCTCCATTATTCAGAAGACACCAAACTATAGGAATATTAAGTAAATTGTCCAAAACCATACAAATCTGACCACAGATCTAACTTTGAAGATGATATAAAATTCATTATGCCATACTGCCCTCTCACCATAAAGATTTTTTAAAAATGAGAAAAGTAATAATATTAATATTTCACACTTTACATTGGTAATACTTTTATCCTCACATCAACTCTATAAGGAGATTATTTATTTTATTTACATTACAGATAACAATTTGAGATTACTAAAAGGGAAATAAATTTCCCCAGGAAACCCTAAGTGTTCCATTGAGGACTGAATTTTGCTTAGATTATGGAACCTGAAACTCTTATAAATGGTTATATGGCCCTCACTGAGTTGTATATAAGGAAGCTCAGATTTGAAGCTGTGACCCACACATGGAATCTGTGTGCTCACTACTCCCAACTCTTACTATTACCCTATCCTTCTTTTCCTTGTATTTCCTTAATTTATTTTATCTTGTCAAATTGTGTGTATTGCATCATCACCTAAATTAATTAATAAGCATATAAATATATATGAGTATAAATATATATTCAAACTAAGTATTTTATCTTCATTTTTAAATCCTTTAAATATTCCAAAAATATGATTTAAACTCTACTAAATCCAGTTATGACTCAAATTAAATAACTAAGTCTAAGTTTATTCCATCTGTACCCAAATTTCACTGAATTCGTCTTACTCTGCACTGACCCATAGAACTTCACTAGAGAAGAGTAAAAATGGCAAGTGAATCCTGCTTCATCAACTAAGGTATCAAGGCTCTCTCACTGGGACTGACTAGGCAGTTGGCAAGACCCACAATGCTTTCTTCATGGATCTGTACATCCTACAGATCAGGAAATCCCCTTCTGACTCCACCCCACCAGGGCCATAGATCCCAAGCACAGAGCTGTGTAACCTGCTTGGGCTGCAACCAGCAGCAGCAGGCTGGACACTGCCTAAGATTACCAAGTTCTGTGGCAGAGGGGTGCCCGCCATCACTGTGCTTCCAGTCAGCCATTTTCCTCTGCTGGTGTCAGGAAGACGGGGCAGTTTAGACCAAGAGGAATTCCCCACAGTGCAGCACAGTGGCTGTGGCAGATCATGGCCAGACTGCTTCATTAGGTAGGACCTGGATCCATCCTTCCTCACCAGGAAGGCCCTTCCTGCAGGAATTGCAGCAACTCCAGCCACAGGTTTTCCTAAAGAACTCTAATATTCCTGGAAAGGAGCCCCTGGGGGGAGGGGCAGTTGAGGTCTCACACTTCACTGGACCTAGTTATTCCTGCCTGTTGGCAGTCCAGACAAGGGGAATTCTCCCCAGTGCAGCCAAACCTGCTCAGCCAAAGGGCAGCCAGATTGCTTCCTTAAGCAGGTTCCTGATACTGTATCTGCTAACTGGGTGAGATCTCCCAACAGGGGTCGGCAGACACCTTATATAGGAGAGTTCCAGTTGGCAGCAGCTTGATGGCCCTCTGGGATGGAGCTTCCAGACGAAGGAGCAGGCAGCCTCTTTGCTGTTCTGCAGCTTCCTGTGGTGATACCTCCACGTAAGAGAGGAAACCCGATTAACTGGGTCCCAAATGGTCCCCCAATAAACCACAGAAAAGTGATCTGGCTGTTAAAAGAAAAACAAACGGGAAGCAACAACATCAATAAAAAAGACCCCACAAAAACCCCATCCGAAGATCAGCAGCCTCAAAGATTAAAGGTAGATAAATCCATGAAGATGAGAAAAAAATAAACAAGAAAAAAAGTCAACACACACAAAAACTGAAAACTCAAAAAGCTAGAGTGCCTCTTCTCCTTCAAATGATTGCAGTACCTCTCCAGCAAGGGCACAGAGCTGGGCTGAGGCTGAGGTGGATGAATTGACAGAAGTAGGCTTCAGAAGTAGGTAATAAGAACTTCACTGAGCTGAAGTAGTATGTTCTAACCCAATGCAAAGAAGCTAAGAACCATGATAAAACATTACAGAAGCTGTTAATCAGAATAACCAATTTATGGAGAGGAACATAAATGACCTGATGGAATTGAAAAACAACACAAGAACTTCACAATGCAACCACTAACATCAATAGCTGAATAGACCAAGTGGAGCAAAGGATCTCAGAGCTTGAAGACTATCTTGCTGCAATAAGACAGGAAGACAAAATTAGTGAAAAAGTGAAAAGGAATGAACAAAACCTCTGAAAACTATGGGATTATGTAAAAAGATCAAACCTATGACTGATTGGGGTACCTGAAAGAGACAGGGGGAATAGAAACAACTTGGAAAGCATATTTCATGATATCATCCAGGAGAACTTCCTCAACCTAGCAAGACAGACCAACATTCAAACTGAGGAAATTCAGAGAACCTCAGTAAGATACTCCATGAGAAGATCAACCCAAAGACATGAAACCATTAGATTCTCCAAGGTCAAAATGAAGGAAAATATGTTAAGGGGAGCCACAGAGAAAGGCCAAGTAACCTACAAAGGGAGGCCCATGAGACTAACACCAAACTGCTCAGCTGAAACCCTACAAGCCAGAAGAGATTGGGGGAATGCCAATATTTGACATTCTTAAAGAAAAGAATTTCCAACCCAGGATTTCGTATCTGGCAAAATTAAGTGAAGGAAAAATAAAATCCCTTTCAGATAGGCAAATGCTGAGGGAATTTGTCACCACCAGGCCTGTTTTACAAGAGTTCCTGAAAGTAGCACTAAGTATGACAAGAAAAACCATTATCAGCCACTACAAAAGCACACTGAAGTACACAGAATAATGATACTATAAGCAGCTACAGTAACAAGTCTGCAAAATAACCAGTCAGCATTATGACAGGATCACATTTGCACATAACAGTATTAACCTTAAATGTAAATGGAATAAATGCCCCAATTAAAAGACACAGAATGGCAAGCTGGATAAAAAGACAAGACCCATCAGTGTGCCATATTCAATAGACCCATCTCATGTGCAAAGACACATAGGCTCAAAATAAAGGAATGGAGGAAAATTTACCACACAAATGGAAAACAGAATAAAACAGAGGGTGCAATCCTAGTTTCTAACAAAACAAAGATAAAGAAAGACAAAGAAAGGCATTACATAATGGTAAAGGGCTCAATTCAACAAGAAGAGCTAACTATCCTAAATATACCTGCACCCAATACAGAAGCATCCAGTTTCATAAAACAAGTTATTAGAGACCTACAAAGAGACTTAGATTCCCACACAATAATACTGGGAGACTTTAACACCCCACTGTCAATATTAGACAGATAATTGAAACAAAAAATTAACAAAGATATTCAGGACTTTAACTCAGCTCTGGATCAATTAAAACTGGTAAATAACCACAGAACTCTCTATCCAAAAACAAGAGAATATATATTCTTCTTGGCACCATATGGCACTTACTCTAAAATTGATCACATAATTGGAAGTGAAACATTCCTCAGCAAATGCAAAAGAACTGAAATCATAATAAACAGTGCAATCAAATTAGAACTGAAGATTAAGAAGCTCACTGAAAACCACACAACTATATGAAAATTTAACAACCTGCTCATCAATGACTCCTGGGTAAATAATGAAATTAAGGCAGAAATCAGTAAGTCCTTTGAAACCAATGAGAACAAAAAGACAACATACCAGTATCTCTGGGATGCAGCTAAAGCAGTGTTAAGAGGGAAATTTATAGCACTAAGTGCCCATATCAAAAAGCTAAAAAGATCTCAAATCAACATCCTAACATCACAACTAAAAGAACCGGAGAACCAGCTGGGCATGGTGGCTCACACCTGTAATCCCAGCACTTTAGGAGGCTGAGGTAGGCGGATCACCTGAGGTCAGGAGTTCAAGACCAGCCTAGCCAACATAGTGAAAAGCCATCTCTATTAAAAATACAAAAGTTGGCCAACCTAGCCAACATGGTGAGACCAGCCTAGCCAACATAGTGGAACTCCATCTCTATTAAAAATACAAAAGTTGGCCAGGCATGGTGGCAGGCACTTGCAATCCCAGCTACTCGGGAGACTGTGGCAGGAGAATCACTTGAATCTGGGAGGTTGAGGCTGCAGTGAGCCAAGATGGCGCCACTGCATTCCACCCTGGGCAACAGAGTAAGATTCCATGTCAAAAAAAAAAAAGAATTGGAAACCAAGAGCAAACAAACACCAAAGCTAGCAGAAGAAAAGAAATAACCAAGATCAGAGAAGAACTGAAGGAGATAGAGACACAAAAAAAACCTTCAAAAAACCAACAAATCTGAGCCAAGATCCAAGATGGCCAAATAGGAACAGCTCTGCAGTGCAGTTCCCAAAGACAGCAATGCAGAGAGTGAGTGATCACCACATTTCCATACGAGGTACCAGGTGCATCTCAATCAGACTGGTGGCACAGTGGATGTAGTCCAAGAAGGGCAAGCCAAGGCAGGGTAGGGAGCTGCCTCACCCGGGAAGTGCAATCCCTGGAGGACCCTCTCCCTACCCAACGGAGGCCATCAGGAGCTTTTCCACCCACTCTAGCACTCAAATTCAGATTACGCACTTCTCCTACAGTTGTTACTGCTCACAGACTAGGATATTCCATGGTTAAAAAGCGCCAGAAGTTTCCAACATGGCAGTTTTGGCCGGCTCCATGGGTTTCTACACAAAAACACAAATCTGGGTGGCTGTTGCAACTGGTGCCTGGAATGCCTGGCAGACAGAGCTGCCCAAACAACTGAAAAAGAGGGGGCAGAAAGCAGGGACCCAGGGGATCTGGCTCAGGAGGTCCCACTTCCACAAAGACTAGCAATCTGAAACACTCTGGATTGAGAGTTTTGCAGCAAGTGCAGCTGGACCCGGGACCATCCAGCTCTGTAGCGGGAAGGACATTGACCATTACCGAGGCAGTCCACCATTACCAAGGAAGTCCATCATTAACAAGGAAGTCCGCCATTACCAAGGCAATCACTATTGCTGAGGCAGTCTGTCATTACTGAGGCAGTTCACCATTACTGCGGCAGACCACCATTATCAAAGCAGTTCTAACTGTACCTCTGTAAACAGATCCGCAAGGAAGTTTACACAGCAGCTGGGCAGAGCCCGTGGCAGCTCAGCAATGCCTCTGTTGGCAGACTGTGACGAGACTCCCTCCTTGCTGGGCAGAGCATCTCTGAAAAAAGGCAGCAGCATGTCAGGAACTTATAAATAAAGCCCCACCGTCCCAGGAGAGAGCACCTGGGAAAAAGGCAGTTATGAGATCCACTGCAGCAGACTTAAATGTACTTGCCCAGCAGCTCTGAATGGAACAACAGAGCTCCCAGCACAACACTTGAGCTCTGATAAGGGACAGACTGTCACCACAAGCAGCTCCCCAAACCCCATATATCCAAAGAGGCACCTCATAAAGGAGAGCTCTGGCTGACATCTGGTGGGTACCATTCTAGGATAAAGACAACATAAGAAGAAACTGGCAGCAACCCTTACTATTCTGCAGCCCCCATGGGCGATTCCCAGGCAAGCAGGGTCTGGAGTGGACCTCCAGCAGTCCTACAGCAGAGGGACCTGTTAGAAGGAAAACTAAAAAACAGAAAGAAATCGCTTCAACATCAACAAGAAGGATGTCCTCTCAGAGACCCCATCTGAAAGTCACCAACTACAAAGGGAAAAGGTAGATAAATCCATGAAGATGGGTAAAACCAGCACAAAAAAAGATGAAAACACCAAAAACCAGAATGCCTCTCCTCCTCTAAGTGATCACAGCTCCTCACAAGCAAGGGAACAAAGCTGGATGGAGAATGAGTCTGATGAATTGACAGAAGCAGGCTTCAGAAGGTGGGTAATAACAAGCTTCTCTGAGCTAAAAGAACATGTGATAACCCAATGCAAAGAAACTAAGAATCTTGAAAAAAAGGTTAGATGAAATGCTAACTAGAATAACCAGCTTAGAGAAGAATATAAATGACTCGATGGAGCTGAAAACACAACACGAGAATTTCATGAAGCATACACAAGTTTCATTACCCGAATCAACCAAGCAGAAGAAAGGACATCAGAGATTGAAGATCAACTCAATGAAATAAAATGAGAAGGCAAGATTAGAGAAAAAAGAGTGAAAAGAAATGAACAAAGCCTCCAAGAAATATAGGATTATGTTAAAAGACCTAATCTACATTTGATAGGTGTACCTCAATGTGACAGGGAGAATGAATTGAAGCTGGAAAACACTCTTCAGGATATTAACCAGGAGAACTTCCCCAACCTAGCAAGGCAGGCCAATATTCAAGTCCAGGAAATATAGAGAACACCACAGAGATATTCCTCAAGAAGAGAAATGCCAAGGTACATAATAGTCAGATTCACCAGGGTTGAAATGAAGGAAAAAATGCTAAGCACAGCCAGAGAGAAAGGTCAGGTTACCCAGAAAGAGAAGCCCATCAGACTCGCAGCAGATCTCTCAGCAGAAACACTACAAACCAGAAGGGAGTGGGGGCCAACATTCAACATCCTTAAAGAAAAGAACTTTCAACCCAGAATTTCATATCCAGCCAAACTAAGCTTCATAAGTAAAGGAGAAATAAAATTCTTTATGAACAAGCAATTGCTTAGAAATTTTGTGACCATCAGGCCTGCCTTACAAGAGCTCCTGAAAGAAGCACTAAACATAGAAAGGAACAACCAGTACCAGCCACTCCAAAAATGTACCAAATGGTAAAGACCATCGAAATAATGAAGAAATTGTGTCAATTAACGGGCAGACCAACCAGGGAGCATCAAAATGGCAGGATCAAATTCACACATAATATCAACCTTAAATGTAAATTGGCTAAATGCCCCAATCAAAAGACATAGACTGGCAAATTGGATAAAAAGTCAAGACCCATCAGGTGTGCTGTATTCAGAAAATCCATCTCAGGTGGAAGGACACAAATAGGCTCAAAATAAAGGGATAGAGGAAGATTTACCAAGGAAATGGAGAGCAAAAAAAAGCAAGAGTCGCAATCCTTGTCTCTGATAAAATGGACTTTAAACCAACAAAGATCAAAAGAGACAAAGAAGGGCATTACATAATGGTAAAAGGATCAATGCAACAAGAAGAGCTAACGATTCTAAACACATATGCGCCCAATACAGGAGCACCCAGATACATAAAGCAAGTACTTAATGACCTACAAATAGACTAAGACTCCCACACAATAATAGTGGGAGACATTTAACACTCCAATGTCAATATTAGATCAAGGAGACAGAAAATTAACAAGGATATACAGGACTTTAACTCAGATCTGGACCAAGGAGACCTAATAGACATCTACAGAACTCTTCACCCTAAATCCACAGAATATACATTCTTCTCAGCACCACATCACACCTACTTTAAAATTGACCACATAATTGGGAATAAATTACTCCTCAGCAAATGCAAAAGAACAGAAATCATAAAAAAGAGTCTCTCAACCACAGTGCAATCAAATTAGAACTCAAGATTAAGAAACTAACTCAGAACCACACAATTTCATGGAAACTGAACAACTGGCTCCTGAATGTTGACTGGATAAACAATGAAGAGAGGCAGAAATAAAGATGTTCTTCAAAACCAATGAGAATGAAGACACAATATACCAGGATATATGGGATGCATTTAAAGCAGTATCTAGAGGAAAATTTATAGCAATAAATGCCCACATAAGAAGCAAGGAAAGATCTAAAATCACTGCCCTATCATCAAAATGGAAGAGCTAGAGGAGCAAGATCAAAAACACTCAAAAGCTAGCAGAAGACAAGAAATAACTAAGATCAGGGCAGATATGAAGGAGATAGAGACATAAAAATCCCTTCAAAAAATCAATAATTTCAGGAGCTGGTTTTTTTTAAAAGATCAACAAAATAGACGACTAGCCAGATTAATAAAAAAGAAAAGAGGGAAGAATTGAATAGACACAATAAAAAATGATAAAGGGGATATTGCCACTGATTCCACAGAAATACAAACTACCATCAGACTACAAACAAGTCTATGCACATAAATCAGTAAACATGGAAGAAATGGATAAATTCCTGGACACTTGCACCCTCCCAAGCCTAAACCAGGAAGAAGTTGAAACCCTAAATAGACCAATAACTCATACTGAAGTTGAGGCAGCAATTAATAGCCTACCAAACAAAAACAGTCCATGTCCAAAAGGGTTCACAGCCAAATTCTACCAGACGTACAAAGAGGAGCTGGTGCCACTCTTTCTGAAACTATTCCAAAAATACAAAAAGAGGGAATTCTTCCCAAATCATTTTATAAGACCAACATCATCCTGATAGCAAAACCCAACAGAGACTCAACATTAAAAGGAAATTTCAGGCCAATATCCATGATGATCATAGATACAAAAATCTTCAATAAAATATTGGCAAACCAAATGCAACAGCACATCATAAAGCTTATCCATCAAAATTAAGTAGGCTTCATCCCAGGGAAGTGAAGGTTGTTCAACATACGCAAATCTGTAAATGTAATTCACCACATAAACAGAACCAAAGACAAAAATCACATGATTATCTCAATAGATGCAGAGAAGGCCTTCAACAAAATTCAACAGCCCTTTATGATAAAAACTCTCAATAAACTAGGTATCAATGGAACATATCTAATAATAAAAGCTATTTACAACAAACCCACAGCCAATATCATACAGAATGGGCAAACCTGAAAGCATTCCCTTTGAAATCTTGCACTAGACAAGGATGCCCTCTCTCACCACTCCTATTCAATATAGTGTTGGAAGTTCTAGCCAGAGCAATCAGGAAAGAAAAAGAAATAAAGTGTATTCAATTAGGAAAGAAGGAAGTCAAATTGTCTCTATTTGCAGATGACATGACTGGATATTTAGAAGACCCCATGGTCTCAGCCCAAAATCTCCTTCAACTGATAAGCGACTTCAGCAAAGTCTCAGGATACAAAATCAATGTGCAGAAATCACAAGCATTCCTATACACCAATAACAGACTTAAAGAGAGCCAAATCAAGAATGAACTGGCATTCACAATTGCTACAAAGAGAATAAAAACCCTAGGAATACAACTAACAAAGGATGTAAAGGACCTCCTCAAAGAGAACTACAAACCAGTGCCCAAGGAAATAAGAGAAGACACAATCTAATGGAAAAATATTCCATACTAATTGTTAGGAATAATCAATATCGTGAAAATGGTCATACTGCCCAAAGTAATTTATAGATTCAAAGCTATCCCCATCAAGCTACCCATGACCTTCTTCACAGAATTAGAAAACACACTTTAAATTTTCTTATGGAACCAAAAGAGAGCCCGCATAGCCAAGACAATCCTAAGCAAAAAGAACAAAGCTGGAGGCATCAGGCTACCTGACTTCAAACTATACTACAAGTCTACGGTAATCAAAACAGCATGGTACTGGTACCAAAACAGAGATATAGACCAATGGAACAGAACAGAGGCCTCGGAGGCAATGCCACACATCTACAACCATCTGATCTTTGACAAACCTGACAAAAACAAGCAATGGGGAAAGGATTTCCTGTTTAATAAATGATGTTGGGAAAACTGGCTAGCCATGTGCAGATAGCAGAAACTCCTTCCTGACACCTTACACTAAAATTAACTCCAGATGCATTGAAGACTTAAACATAAGACCTAACACTATGAAAAACTTAGAAGAAAATCTATTCAAAACCATTCAGGCCACAGGCATAGGCAAGGACTTCATGACTAAAACACCAAAAACATTGGCAACAAAAGCCAAAATAGACAAATGGGATCTAGTTAAACTCCAGAGCTTCTGCACAGCAAAAGAAACAATCATTAGAGTGAAATGGCAAACAAAAGAATGGGAAAAAATTTTTGCAATCTACCCATCTGACAAAGGGCTAATATTCAGAATCTACAAAGAACTAAAATAGATTTACAAGAAAAAAACAAACAAACCCTTTCAAAAGTGGGCAAAGGATATGAAGAGACACTTTTCAAAAGAAGACATATATGAGGCCAACAAACATATGAAAAAATGCTCATCATCACTGGTCATTAGAGAAATGCAAATCAAAACCACATTGAGATACCATCTCATGCCAGTTAGAATGGTGATCATCAAAAAATCTGGAGACAACAGATGCTGGAGAGGATGTGGAGAAATAGGAACACTTTCACACTGTTGGTGGGAGTGTAAATTAGTTC
The DNA here is from genome assembly GCA_963573385.1 of Cacajao melanocephalus. Classification (NCBI taxonomy): domain Eukaryota; kingdom Metazoa; phylum Chordata; class Mammalia; order Primates; family Pitheciidae; genus Cacajao; species Cacajao melanocephalus. The sequence continues at coordinate 12,675 of CAUYLG010017965.1, read as the reverse complement.
AACCATTGTGGAAGACAGTGTGACGATTCCTCAAGGACCTAGAAGTAGAAATTCCATTTGACCCAGCAATCCCATTACTGAGTATATACCCAAAGGATTATACATCCTTCTATTATAAAGAGACATGCACAGGTATGTTCATTACAGCACTGTTTACAATAGCAAAGACCTGGAACCAATGCAAACGCCCATCGATGATAGATTGGACGAGGAAAATGTGGCACACATTCACCATGGAATAGTATGCAGCCATAAAAAATGATGAGTTCGTGTCCTTTGTAAGGGACATGGATGAATCTGGAAACCACTATTCTCAGCAAACCGACACAAGAACAGAAAATCAAACACTGCATGTTCTCACTCATAGGTGGGTGTTGAACAATGAGAACACATGGACACAGGGAGGGGAACATCACACACTGAAGTCTGTTGATGGGGGGGCTAGGGGAGGGACAGCGGGGTTTGGGGAGGTTGGGGAGGGATAACATGTGGAGAAATGCCAGATATAGGTGACGGGGGGCTGGAGGCAGCAAACCACCTTGCCTTGTATGTACATATGCAACATTCCTGCATGATCTCATATGTACCCCAGAACCTAAAGTACAATTAAAAAAAAATCAACAAATCCAGGAGCTGTTTTTTGAAAAAATTAATAAAATACACAGACCAGTAGCTAGACTAATAAAAATGAAAAAAGAGAAGAATCAAATAGGCCCATCAAAAAAATGATAAAGGGGTATCACCACTGACCTTACAATAAATACAAACCACCATCAGAGAATACTATAAACACCTTTATGCAAATAAACTAGAAAACCTAGAAGAAATCAATAAATTCCTAGACACATACTCCCTCCCAAGACTGAACCAGGAAAAAGTTGAATCCTGAAGAGACCAAAATTGAGTTCTGAAATTGAGGCAGTAATTAATAACCTACCAACCAAAAAAGCCCAGGACCAGATGGATTCACAGCCGAATTCTACCAGAGGTACAAAGAGGAGCTGGTACCATTCCTTCTGAAACTATTCCAAACAACTGGAAAGGAGGGACTCCTTCCTAACTCATTTTATGAGGCCAGCATCATCCTTATATCAAAACCTGGCAGAGTTATAATAAAAAGAAAATTCAGGCCAATATCCCTGATGAACATCAATATGACAATCCTCAATAAAATACTGGCAAATCCAGCAGCACATCAAAAAGCTTATCCATTATAATCAAGTTGGCTTCATCCCTGGGATGCAAGGTTGGTTCAACATACACAAATCAACAAATGTGATTCATCAGATAAACAAAACTAAAGACAAAACCTACATGTTACCTTGATAGATAGAAAATTCTTTCAATAAAATTCAACAGCCCTTCATGATAAAAACTCTCAATAAACTAGGTATTAAAGGAACATACCTCAAAATATTAAGAGCCATTTATGACAAACCCACAGCCAGTATCATACTGAATGGGCAAAATCTGGAAGCATTCCCCTTGAAAATCAGCACAAGACAAAGACACCCTCTCTATTATTCAACATAGTAATGGAAGTTCTGACCAGGGCAATCAGGCAAGAGAAATAAATAAAGAATATTCAAATAGGAAGAGAGGAAATCAAATTGTTATTTTCAGATGACATAATACTATACCTAGAAGACCCCATTGTCTCAGCCCAAAAGTTTCTTAAGCTGATAAGCAACTTCAGCAAAGTCTCAGAATAAAAAATTAATGTACAAAAGTCATAAGCATTCCTATACATCGACAACAGACAAGCAGAAAGTCAAACAATGAATAAACTGCCATTCAAAATTGCTACAAAGAGAATAAAATGCTTAGGAATACAGCTAACAAAGAAAGTGAAGGACCTTTTCAAGAAGAACTATAAACCACTGTTCAAGGAAATCACAAAGGACACAAACAAATGGAAAAACATTCCATGCTCATGGATAGGAAGAATCAATATCATGAGAATGGCCATACTGCCCAAAGTAATTTATAGATTCAATACCATTATCACTAAACTACCATTGACATTCTTTACAGAATTAGAAAAAAAAAACTACTTTGAAATTCATATAAAACCAAAAAAGAGCTCATATAGCCAAGACAATCCTAAGCAAAAAGAACAAAGCTGTAGGCATCACGCTATCTGACTTCAAACTACATTACAAGACTACAGTAACAAAAATAGCATGGTACTGGTACAAAAACGGGCACATAGACTGATTAAACAGAATAGAGAATGCAGAAATAAGACCAAACATCTACAATCATCTGATCTTTGACAAACCTGACCACAAAAAGCAATGAGGAAGGGACTCCATATTTAATAAATGCTACTGGAATAACCAGCTAGCCATATGCAGAAAATTGAAACTGGACCCCCTCCTTACACCTTATACAAAAATTAACTCAGTATGGATTAAAGACTTAAATGTAAAACCTCAAGCTATAAAAACTCCAGAAGAAAATCTAGGTAATACCATTCAGTACACAGGCACAGGCAAAGATTTCTTGACGAAATGGAAAAAGCAATTGCAACAAAAGCAAAAATTGACAAATGGAATGTAATTAAACTAAAGAGCTTCTGCAAAGCAAAGGAAACTATCATCAGAGCGAACAGACAACCTACAGAATGGGAGAAAACTTTTACAATCTATCCATCTGACAAAGGTCTCATATCCAGAATCCATAAGGAACTTAAAATGCAAGAAAAATCAAACAACCCAATTAAAAAGTGGACAAAGGACATAAACAGACACTTCTCAACAGAAGACATTTATGCAGCCAACAAACATATGAATAAAACCTCAACATCACTGATCGTCAGAGAAATGCAAATCAAAACCATAATAAGATACCATCTCACATCCATCAGTTGATTATTAAAAAGTCAAGAAGCAACATATGCTATTGAAGCTGCAGAGAAACAAACTGGATCCTCTGCTGCATTTTGTCTAATCACCTATTGAGATTAGTGGTTTTAGACTGTTGGTGGGAATATAAATTAGTTCAACCATTGTGGAAGACAGTGTGGCAATTCCTCAAAGACCTAGAACCAGAAATACCATTTGACCAAGCAATCCCATTACTGGCTATATACCCAAAGTAATATAAATCATTCTATTATAGAGATATATGTACTTGTATGTTTATTGCAACAATCTTCACAATAGCAAAGACATGGAATCAATCCAAATGCCCACCAATGACAGACTGGATAAAGAAAATGTGGTTCATATAAACCATGGAATACTGTGCAGCCATAAAAAGGAAGGGATCATGTCCTTTGCAGAGACATAGATGGAGCTGGAAATGATTATCCTCAGCAAACTAATGGAGGGACAGAAAACCAAACACTTCTCACTTAGAAGTGGGGCCTGAACAATGAGAACACATGGATACAGGGAGGAGATCAACCATACACTGGGGCCTGTGAGACGGAGTGTCAGGGGAAGGAAAGCATTAGGAAAAATAGCTAATGCATGCTGGGCTTAATACCTAGGTGATTGGTTGATAGATGCAGCAAACCACCATGGCACGCATTTTCCTATGTAACAAACATGCACATCCTGCACATGTACCCCAGAACTTAAAATAAAATAAAATTAAATTAGAAAAAAATGAAAACTTCACTAGAAACTTGTATCTCTGTTAAGGGAAGCGTCAAGGAACATCAGAATTATTTTTAGCTTATGGCAATTGTCTGACATGCTAATTGCTACCTGGTTAAATCAAACTTCTTAAAGATTTTTTTTGCTAATAATTGCTTTGAAACTAAACAGACATAGAGCCTTTAAATTAAAGTAGAAGTTAATACTCAAAACGTAATCTTCCAAGAAATTTATGGGCCCCTTATTGCTATAATCAAATCACCCAAAGAGGCAGGGTGTGGTGGCTCACATCTGTAATCCCAGAACTTTGGGAGATTGAAGCTGCAGATCACTTGAGGCCAGGAATTCAAGACCAGCCTGGCTAACATGGCAAAACCCTGTCTCTACTAAAAATACAAAAAATTAGCCAGGAATATTGGCACACACCTATAATCTCAGCTACTCAGGAGGCTGAAGCACAAGAATCATTCGAACCCAGGAGGCAGAGGTTGCAGTGAGCAGAGATCATACCACTGCACTTCAGCCTAGCAACACAGCAAGACACTGTCTCAAAGAAATAAAACAATTAAGTCACCCAAAGAGCTAACTAAAATTACCTGAAACATTATTTTAAAATACTACTTTTTACAGAGCAGAAAACATTATATTTTAAAAATCCAAATGTACTCTAAATCATATCATTGGTATCCTTTTCCATTCACCTTCAGTGAATTCCTTATACAGAAATATTTAGTACAAGGGAGAGAGTTTCCCTGTGTTCTTAAACTTCTCTCTATATCACTCCATTCATGGAAGGCTGCCAGTATATTCCACACAGGAATAAAGATGTATTATACAAAATGAAAACTTAGCTCATCATGACTTAAAAAATCCAAAACTAAGATAACACAAATGTTTGTATCTACCTTAAGAATAAAAGCAAAAGGTTTTCTTCCTCTCCTTTTCTCTACTTGTTCATCTGTTTTTAATTCTGTTTCTGATTCTGTTTTCAGTGACTCTGTGAGCAACTCAATGCTTACTCTCCCTAAGCCTTGGGTGGCTATATACTCAGAAAAGCTGGGTTGAGTTACCTTGGGAAAAATTGGGCTTTAGACTTTTGCAATATTTTTAACCTCAGAAAACTACAACTTCCTGGAGTCTAAAATTACGATACCTGGAGGAGCTAATTTTCATCTGTGCTTTGAACTTATACAGAAACCACAGCCACCTTTATCCATCTGCCTTAAAGGTTAATTTGCAACAGGATGTTCTGTCTGGTTCTCTTTGGTATTATTTAGCTGATAAAAACTGCTTGGAAATGTTGTGACTACCCACATTTTACCCTTATTATATTGTCCAATTTGATTCAGATCATCCCATCTCTCTCTTTCTTTGCCTCTGAAATTAGATTCTGCTGTTGCCAAGAATGAACTGTTCCTTAGAGAAACTGGTAAAAATTCTGATTGTATGTCACCTTGGGTATAAGTGTGTCAGATAATTTTAGTTTTTCCTCAATTTAAAATCACTGATTTATCTTCTTATGGATCTATAAAGGGAGGTAGGGAGAAGAATGGATCCTTATAAAGTCATTTACCACTCACCCTTTCAACTATAGCATATCTACTAACAAGGAATTAAGCTATCCCCAATCAGCAAGAATTAGTATTTAATAGAGCTATCAAAAAATAAAAGGTGTATCCCACACTGATAATAAATAAATCAGTATACCAAAGAGTTAAGTTTTCATTTCAAAGGAAAAACACCAGTCCTGATTTTCTGGGTTGGGATTAAAATCTTAGCTCTTTCTGATTTTTGTCTAATTTCTGGGTCCCTTGTGAACCCATTACTTTATTGCCTGCAGCCAAAGAATCTCCCTGAGGCTGTTCTCCAGGTACGGTTTCTCACAAAGAGCACAAATAACAAATTTCCAGTTACCATAATAAGCATAAGAAAAAACATCCTCCTTTAAAAAAAAAGAAAGAAAAGAAAAATAAATCTTAAATCTCAAACTGGTAAGCTAGATTCCTTAACACATCCTTCCCACTGCCTAAGTCATTTCATCAACCACTCTTCTCCCTCTCCCTCTTTCTTCTTCTTCTTTTCTTTAACAAGGTCTTGCTCTGTCACCCATGCTGAAGTACAGTAGCACAATCTCGGCTCACTGCAACCTCTGCCTCTTGGGCTCAAGCAATCCTCCCACCTCACCCTCCCAAGTAGCTGGGACTACAAGCATGTGCTATCACCATGCCTGGCTAATTTTCATTTTTTGTTTCCATTTTTGTTTTTTGGCAGAGATGGGGTTATGCCATGTTGTGTAGGCTATCTACTATTTTATTCTTATGCCCCAAATTTGGAGACATAAAGTGAACAGTCAAAGAGGAAACAGTTAAAGATTCAGATTTATATTTTTTAAATGTTTTGAATAAAACTCTATGAGAAACATTTAACCAGAGCAGAAATGCAAAGAAATAATCCATGGTATATAGTTATTAAGAAGAATGAGTTGTATCCAGGTAGACCAACCCATAAAAACAGCCATGATCTATTAATTTGAAAAAAAAAAACCAAAGATATTGTACAATAATATATACACCATAACCCTATTTTTGTAAAATGAATAAGCAAGTAAGCAAAACTGAACACAATAGAAGTTCGTAAATCTCAGTGAGCACAGAGGAAAATACACAGGTACACCCAGCCAAAGGTTAGCATTAGCTACCTCAGAAAAGTGTAATTAGAAAGAAGAAAGTAGAGATTAAAGTTTTCTGTCATATTTCTATATTGCTTTGACCTTTGAAAATAAATGTTTATTATCTTATAATTAAAACAAAATATAACGGATAAAAGATAATATACTAAGGAAGACATGCATCATACCCGAGAAAGAATTTTTGATTCAATTCATTAAGTATTTGTTCAGTGTAGGGACTGATTAGATATATAATATTAGATATGGTGCACTTTGCTAAAGTAATAGAAAATCCAATTAAAACTGGCTTAAATAAGGACATTTATTGGCACAAATAACCAGAAGTCAGCTGTGATGTGCATTTCAGGAGTGACACCTGTGCATTGATTTCACCCTCAGTATGAAGGAAAAAGAGGCTGAGTTCTGAGGTGTATCTCCATCTCCAGAATATGAGCCACCTCTTTTTGGAAGCTACCCCAGGAGATGAAGGAAACGCTTTCAGGAAATCTTTCCTTGTGCTTCATCAGCCCAAATTGTATCACACTCCTAATCATGATAAACCAATTAGCAAAAGAAAAAAAATGGAAAATTTAGATCAATCAAGCTACTGTGAGAGTGGGGTGTGAGGATGGCCTCTTCTGAGGACTACAGGGGTGAATATCTGAACAAGTTGCCATTAGCAAAGAGAAAGAAGAAATTGTGGCTATGGTCAAACAACAGTGAACAATGGTAGCATGTCTTTACCCTAACAGTGTTTCCACTGTTGCAGAAGGCAAGCAATAAAAAGAAATTCTAATTGTGAAGAGTGTTATGAAAAGGGAAATACACAGTGCTACGTTTTCAGAACAGATAGCAAGGATTTGCCTTTGATAAGTGGGAGTGGGGAAGCTTACAGAAGACCACCTTGAGGAATGTTTAAGATCTGAAGAAGAGAAACTCTACAAAATCCAAATTTATGACTTAAATTAAATAAGAAAAATAAAGGTTACTTGATTTGTACCAGAATTTCACCATATTCTTCTTACTCTGCACTGACCCATAAAACTTCACTAAAAACTTATGATCATTTATATCTCCATTAAAGGAAGAGTCAAGGCACATCAGAATTCTAGTTAGCTTATGGCAAATGTCTGACGTGCTAGTTCCAACCTGGATAAGTCAAACTTCTTAAAGATGAATTTTTTACTAATAACATACGAAGACACAAAGGCCAGCAGGTGTGATACGTTTAAAGAACTGAAAGCAGTGCCAATGGCCAGAGCCTAGAGAAACCAATGCCAAGGCTACATCTGCTGTGTGTTGGGAAAATTCCTACAAATTATCAAGAAAAAGAAAAATGCCCAGACAGAAAAAATGGGAAAAGTAGTTCACAAGTAAAGAAATAGAAGAGGCAAATAAACATGAAACATTGCTTGGTCCACTAACAATCAAAGAAAAGCATTTTGAAATACATTCCATTTTTCATTTGCCAAAATAAAAATTAAAAACTAATTCAGAGTTCAGTCTTCAATTAGGATATAGGCCTTTGCTACAGTGAATATAAATTCATACAACTTTTCTAAACAGCGATTTGACAATAAGTCCAAAATTTCAAAAATGACTGACTGCCTTCTGAACTTCACAATTCAACCCCTTGGAACTTACCTCAAACAAACAAGTGAAACCCACAAAACTCACGAATGTGAGTAAATATGTTCAGGGATGTTCATCACAGCATTTTATGTAATATTGTAAAGCAATACTGATTGGAACTGCTATTGAGTGAAAAGCAACTTAAAACATTATTAGAATCTGACTTCTCAGCCAAGCACAGTGGCTCACACCTGTAATCTCAGCATTTTGGGAAGCTGAGGCAGGAGAATCACTTGAGGCCAGGAGTTTGAGACCAATATGAACAACATAGCAAGAACCCGTTTTTACTACATATGTGTGTGTGTGTGCACGCGCACATGCACGCGCGTGTGTGTGTATGTATATATATACATACACACACACATATATATATAGCTGGATAGCTGGGTGTGGGGGTATGCAGCTGTAGTCCTAGCTTCTTACGTGGGAAGATGGCTTAAGCCCAGAGTTTAAGGCTGCAGTGAGCTATGATTGCACCACTGCACTCCATCCTGGGCAGCAGAGTGAGACACAGTCTCTTAAATAATAATAATAAAGAATTTGATTTGTGTTTTATATAACAATGATACACATTCACAAAAAAAACAGACTGAGGATATTTATAGGTTAGTTGTCAGTGGATTTTTAAAAAATAGTTTGTGTTTTGCAACATCTCTCATATTTTTTATAATATAAAAATTTTATATTTTTTTGATCATTGTGTTACAGTGGGTAGGCAGGCATGAGCAGGAAAGGAGAGGGCTCCCCAATTGCCAGGAATGTGAGGCAACCATTAGGTGATGGTCGACAGTTGTCACACTACCTCTCTAAAAATGATCACTGGTTGCAGCCAGTGCCAGGGAGATGACTCGGTAGTTGTCACACTAAAACGATAGTTGGTCACGGGTGCCAGGGAGAGGCAATTTCTCAATAGAATAAAAACACTTGAAATTGGTAATCGGCAACTTCCAATAAAATCTCAGGAACTGGGTGATTGAGCTTGAGCAAGAGTATTAAGAGAAAACAGCAGAGTAAGACCCTCCACTAGAAAGGGGAAGAAAGCCTCAGGTAAGCGTGGGCACAACTCAAGTAAACACACTGTGCATGCTCACCTCCCAAGCACAAGGAGGGCATGCGTGTGCAGGCAGCCCACCCTAAGGGGAGAATCATGGGAAAAGAGAAGGAAGATGACAGAAGGGGGCCAGCATATAAAGTCCTAGGATCAAGGTAAAATGGGGCACATGACCTTCAAAGTGCCCATTTGGGTCTTTTCCCAGTGTACTTTCCTTTCTTTCCTACTATAAAGTTTTTTTGTTCGTTTGTTGTCTTTTGTGGTTTTTTTTTGAGGAGTCTCACTTTGTCACCGGGCTACAGTGCAGTGGCATGATCTTGGCTCCCTGTAACATCCTGGGTTCATGTAATTCTCCTGCCTCAGCCTCCCGAGTAGCTGGGACTACAGGTGCGCATAACCACACCCAGCTAATTTTTGTATTTTTAGTAGAGACAGGGTTTCACCATGTTGACCAGGATGGTCTCAATCTCTTGACCTTGTGATCCACCCGCCTCGGCCTCCCAAAGTGCTGGGATTACAGGTGTGAGCCATTACTCCCAGCCATAAAGTTTTTAAATGAACTTCCACTCCTGCTCTGAAACTTGCCTTGGTCTCTTTTTCTGCCTTATGCCCCTTACTCCAGTTCTTTCTTCTGAGGAGTCAGGAATTGAGGTTGCTGTAAATTTACACATTCACTGCTAGTAACCCAGATAATCACCATCCCTAACAATTGTACCCCAACCTCTCCCTAAGAAGCCACCCACTCCTTCACTTGCTTTTAGCCCACACACTTCTGGAATCCAGGATGGAGCATGTTGTCTTGCCCAAACAGATTGGTTAATTTTCTTTTACTTACAATGGAAAGGGCCCTACCAGCATGTTAAAAACAAAAGTTATTGGAAGTGGGGTAGTATAAGAGATGAATTAAAAAGATGGGATTTGCAAAGTTATGGTGAAAGTAACAAGGACTTTCTGTCTTGGGCAGGGAAGCTGGCAATCCTTGCTAAGGAGTAGTGAAATATTTACTTGCATCTTGGGACTGAGACTATGTGCCTCCTGTAACTTCCTCAACACAAGACTTGATAGAAAAAAATTGGGAGCCCAAAGTGTTATTTGTTATGGCCTTCAGTAACATCCTACTAAGAAAATACTGGATTTAGATCAAAATTGACCCATCTGAAAAGAGAAAGGAATGAAAATTACAGATATGCTAATACAGACCATTTCCATTGAGGGTCTACAATCTGAGATGGCTAAAAATCCAATGAAATGAAACCTGGGGTAGAAAATGGCACACTATGCTGTCATTTAAGAATCATGCTGGAAAGCTGGGAAGAAGTCATTCCCAGGGAGGAAACTGGGATGTGTTCCCCCTCAACTATCTGCAGTTATGCACCCCAGGACTGACAAACTCAACTAACCTGATTGCAGAGAAGCTAGGATGTACCCTAGGGCCAAGAGGAAAATTTCTGGTGACTCCTCCTGCAGGTATTGCTTGATTTTATCTCTAGGCAGAAGCCATTTGGTTGAGGGCCAAGTACAAGACAAGGCAAGGCCAGCCAATGCCTGAGACAAAGGCCAGGCCAGCTGCTAAAGAGACTGAATTTCCCATGCCCAGTTTCACAATTCAAGAACTATGTCTTGACATAATGTTTGACCTTTAGTTACTAGCCCTTGAAACTCAGGGAACAGAAAAAGAGGCTGTGGGTAGGAACCCTCATTAATTGATAAGGAAGTTGTTTTGCTTGAGCTCTAAATCAACTCCCAGAACACTGAAATTTTACTAACCAAAGTAGACTCCTTAGATAACTCTTGGAAGAGTCACTCTCTCCAATACCTGTCTGAGGTGCAGCCATGGAAAGCAATGGACAAGAGAGAACCTCCCAGAAAGCAGAATAGGGATTTTCCAACTATTTATTAAACACACACAAATATTTGGAATATATACTTTAGCAGTAAAAGAACCTGAGATATAGATAACATAGGACATTTACTTTCATTGAGAGTTTGTCCCATTGATTCTAATTATCTTTTCTAACCAACCCTAGTTCCTAAATCCCAGAAAGCCTCAGAAGGAGAACTACAGATTAAGGTCTGGGTGGTGTACAGGAATCTGGAGGAAATCTTGGGCCAGGTGAAATATCTTCCCAGGAGTCTTGCAGCCATGATTCCAGAGGCATAATTTGAATTACAGTCAAGAAAATACAGCAAATTTAGAGCCAAGCATCAGATCCTGGGAGTAAAATGAAATCATAAATGGAAGAATTAAGAAATGAGCTCAGAAGATGGGAAAATCTCATTTATGACTCATCCCAAATGTGAGGGCCATGAGACACATAGGATGTCTAAGGTGCACTTTTATATCAAGTCAATCATTCTGCCTCATCCATAAATTTCACAGCCTGGGATTCAGAGCTCATCAGTGCCATAAGGAAGATGAGGACCTAGACTGTGTCAGAGGAAATCTTTCTGGCATGAGACTGAAAATGGAAGCTGGAGCTGTACATGGGCTAATTCTCCTGGGCTACTATCAAACAGTGAGGGAAAACTCACAATCTTGGGTGAAGGTTTTCTCTCTTTGGGATGCTGTGGCCACAAAATGGCCACTGTTGGCTCTACTGTGCAGAAAGCACTTTCTTTTCTCCAAAACTCATTTTCTTTTCATCTGGGTCACACAAGCTAGACCACATTTCTGCCTCCATTGCAGAAAGGTGTATCCACATAACCAACTTCTATCCATGGGAATCTTTGTGAAAGTGATGGAGGCCATTTTCAAGTTTGGCTCATAAAAATCTTCCAGGTGGAGAGAGATCCAAGATGGTGGATTAGCAACAGCTCAGGATTGTAGCTCCTAGTGAAAGTGCAGAGAGCGAGTGGACACCGCAACTTCAGATGAATTTCTGTTGCCCACAAACTGGGAGCTACCCAATGGAGGAGCCACACGGATCACCAGCGCGACTCTTTTGGCCAGCGCGGCGTGGCGCTTCTTGGTGCAGAGTATACAGGACTGGGTGCATTTTGAGTTGGGCTTAGCTGGTCCCATCCCCACAAGGAGAACAGCAATTGGAAGCGCTGAGGACTGAGAGTTTCACAGTAAGCACAGCTGAACCTGGGAAGGCCTAGCTCCGTGGGGAAAGGGCATCCGCCAAAGGAAAACTAAGAAACAGAAAAAACTTTATCACCAACAAGCCGGACGTCCACTCAGACCCAATCCGAAAGTAAGCAATTACAAAGACAACAGGTGGATAAATCCACAAAAATGGAAGAAACCAGTGCAAAAAGGCTGAGAATACCCGAAATCAGAATGCCTCTCCTCCTACAGGGGATCTCAGCTCCTCATCAGCAAGAGAACAAGGCCTGACGGAGAATGAGTGCGATGAACTGACAGAATCAGGCTTCAGAAGGTGGATAATAAGAAACTTCTGTGAGCTAAAAGAACATGTACTAATCCAATGAAAAGAAACTAAGAACCTTGAAAGAAGATTTAACGAAATGCTAACGAGAGTGGATAACTTAGCGACGAATATAAATGAATAGATGGAGCTGAAAAACACAACACGAGAACTTCGTGAAGCATGCACAAGTTTCAACAGCCAAATTGACCAAGCAGAAGAAAGGATATCAGAGGTCAAAGATGAACTCAATGAAATAAAACGAGAGGGCAAGATTAGAGAAAAAAGGGTAAAAAGGAATGAACAAAGTCTCCAAGAAATATGGGACTATGTGAAAAGACCTCATCT
>CAUYLG010017964.1:0-19222 GCA_963573385.1 Cacajao melanocephalus | reverse complement strand
ATGGTTTCCAGCTTCATCCATGTCCCTGCAAAGGACATGAACTCATCCTTTTTTATGGCTGCATAGTATTCCATGGTGTATATGTGCCACATTTTCTTTATCCAGTCTATCATTGATGGGCATTTGGGTTGGTTCCAAGTCTTTGCTACTGTAAAGTGCTGCAATAAACATACATGTGCATATGTCTTTTTAATAGAATTATTTATAATCCTTTGGGTATATACCCAGTAATAGAATTGCTGGGTCAAATGGTATTTCTAGTTCAAGATCCTTGAGGAATCACCACACTGTCTTCCACAATGGTTGAACTGGTTTACACTCCCACCAACAGTGTAAAAGTGTTCCTATTTCTCAACATCCTCTCCAGCATCTGTTGTCTCCCAATTTTTTAATGATCGCCATTCTAACTGGTGTAAGATGGTTTCTCAATGTGGTTTTGATTTGCATTTCTCTAATGACCAGTGATGATGAGCTTTTTTTTAATGTTTGTTGGCTGCATAAATGTCTTTTTTTTAGAAGTGTCTGTTCATATCCTTTGCCCGCTTTTTGATGGGGTTGTTTTTCCTTGTAAATTTAAGTTCTTTGTAGATTCTGGATATTAGCCCTTTGTCAGATGGGTAGATTGCAAATTTTTTTCCTATTCTGTTGGTTGCTGTTCACTCTAATGGTAGTTTCTTTGGCTGTGCTGAAGCTCTTAAATTTACTTAGATCCCATTTGTCTACTTTGGCTTTTGTTGCCATTGCTTTTGGCGTTTTAGTCATGAAGTCCTTGCCTGTGCCTATGTCCTGAATTGTATTGCCTAGGTTTTCTGCTAGGGTTTTTATGGTGTTCAGTCTTATGTTTAAATCTTTAATCCATCTGAGTTAATTTTTGTATAAGGTGTAAGGAAGGGATCCAGTTTTAGCTTTCTGCCTATGACTAGCCAGTTTTCCCAACACCATTTACTAAATAAGGAATCCTTTCTCCATTGCTTGTTTTTGTCAGGTTTGTCAAAGATAAGATGGTTGTAGATGTGTGGTGTTACTTGAGACCTCTGTTCTGTTCCATTGGTCTATATCTCTGTTTTGTTACAAGTACCATGCTGTTTTGATTACTGTGGACTTGTAGTACAGTTTGAAGTCAGTTAACGTGATGCCTCTAGCTTTGGTTTTTTTTGTTTGTTTGTTTGTTTTGCTTACAATTGTCTTGGCTATTCAGGCTCTTTTTTGGTTCCATATGAAGTTTAAGGTGGTTTTTTCCAATTCTGTGAAGAAAGTCAATGGTAGCTTGGTGAGGATAGCACTGAATCTATAAATTACTTTGGGCAGTATGACCATTTTAATGGTATTGATTCTTCCTAACCATGATCATGAATGTTTTTCCATCTGTTTGTGTCCTTTCATATTTCCTTGTGCAGTGGTTTGTAGTTCTCCTTGAAGAGATCCTTCACATCCCTTCACAATTGCTACAAAGAGAATAAAATTCCTAGGTATTCCTGGGAATTTTATTCTCTTTGTAGCAGTTGTAAATGGGAGTTCACTCATGATGTGGCTATGTTTGTCTGTTATTGGTGTACAGGAATGCTTGTGATTTTTGCACATTGATTTTATATCCTGAGACTTTGCTGAAGTTGCTTATTAGCTTAAGGAGATTCTGGGCTGAGACAGTGGGGTCTTCTAAATGTACAATCATGTCATCTGCAAATAGAGACAATTTGACTTCCTCTTTTCCTAATTGAATATCACTTATTTCTTTTTCTTGCCTGATTGCCCTGGCCAGAACTTCCAATACTGTGTTGAATGGAGTGATGAGAGAGGGCATCTTTGTCTAGTGCCAGTTTTCAAAGGGAATGCTTCCAGTTTTTGGCCATTCAGTATGATATTGGCTGTGGGTTTGTCATAAATAGCTTTTACTATTTTGAGAGATGTTCCATCAATACCTAGTTTATTGAGAGTTTTTAGCATAAAGGGCTACTGAATTTTGTCAAAGGCCTTCTCTGCGTCTATTGAGATAATCATGTGGTTTTTATCTTTGGTTCTGTTTATGTGATAGATTACGTTTATAGATTTGCATATGTTGAACCAGCCTTGCATCCCAGGGATAAAGCTAACTTGATCCTGATGGATAAGGTTCTTGATGTGCTGTTGGATTTAGTTTGGCAGTATCTTATGAGGATTTTTACATCAGTGTTCATCATAGATATTGGTGTGAAATTTTCTTTTTTAGTTGTATCTCTGCCAGGTTTTGGTATCAGGATGATGTTGATCTTATAAAATGAGTTAAGGAGGATTCCCTCTTTTTGTATTGTTTAGAATAGTTTCAGAAGGAATGGCACCAGCTTCTCTTTGTACCTCTGGTAGAATTCGGGTGTGAATCCATCTGGTCCTGGACTTTTTTGGTCGGTAGGCTATTAATAGCTGCCTCGATTTCAGACCTTGTTATTGGTCTATTCAGGGATTCAACTTCTTCCTGGTTTAGTCTTGGGCGGATGTAAGTGTCCAGGAATTTGTCCATTTCTTGTAGATTTACTGGTTTATTTGCATAGAGGTGTTTGTAGTAATCTCTAATTGTAGTTTATATTTCTGTGGGATCAGTGGTGATATCCCCTTTATCATTTTTTATTGCATCTATTCAATTATTCTCTGTTTTCTTTTTTATTAGTCTGGCTAGTGATATATCTATTTTGCTCTTTTCAAAAAACCAGCTCCTGAATTTATTGATATTTTCGAAGGATTTTTTTGTGTGTCTCTGTCTCCTTCAGTTCTGTTCTGATCTTAGTTATTTCTTGTCTTCTGCTAGTTTTGAATTTGTTTGATCCTGCTCCTCTAGTTCTTTTAATTGTGATGTTAAGGTGTCAATTTTAGATCTTTCCTCTCTTCTCATGTGAGCATTTAGTTCTATAAATTTCCCTCTAGACACTGCTCTAAATGTGTCCCAGAGATTCTGGTACATTGTGTCGTCATTCTCATTGGTTTCAAAGAACATCTTTATTTATTCCTTCATTCCATTATTTATCCAGTAGTCATTCAGGAACAGGTTGTTCAGCTTCCATGTAGTTTTGTGGTTTTGAGTGAGTTTCTTGATCCTGAGTTCTAATTTAATTGCACTGTGGTCTGAGAGACTGTTTGTTATGATTTCCATTCTTTTGCATTTGCTGAGGAGTGATTTACTTCCAATTATGTGGTTAATTTTAGAGGAAGTGTGAGGTGGTGCTGAGAAGAAAGTATACTCTATGGATTTGGGGTGGAGAGTTCTGTAGATGTCTGTTAGGTCTGCTTGGTCCAGATCTGAGTTCAAGTCCTGAATATTCTTGTTAGTTTTCTGTTTCATTGATCTATCTAATATTAACAGTGGGGTGTTAAAGTCTCCCACTATTATTGTGTGGAAGTCTAAGTCTCTTTGTAGGTCATTAAGAACTTGCTTCATGTATCTGGGTGCTCCTGTATTGGGTGCATATATATTTAGGATAGTTAGCTCTTCTTGTTGCATTGATCCCTTTACCATTATGTAATATCCTTCTTTGTCTCTTTTGATCTCTGTTGGTTTAAAGTCTGTTTTATCAGAGACTAGGATTGGAACCCCTGCTTTATTTATTGATTGATTGATGTTTTACTCTCCATTTGCTTGGTAAATCTTCCTCCATCCCTTTATTTTGAGCCTCTGTGTGTCTTCGCATGTGAGATGGGTTTCCTGAATACAGCACACTGATGGGTCTTGACTCTTTATTCAATGTGCCAGTCTGTGTCTTTTGATTGGAGCATTTAGCCCATTTACAATTAAGGTTAATATTGTTATATGTGAATTTGATCCTGCCATTTTGATGCTAGGTGGGTGTTTTTCCCATTAGTTGGGCAGTTTCTTCATAGTGTCAATGGTCTTTACAATTTGGTATGTTTTTGCAGTGGCTGAAACTGGTTGCTCCTTTCCATGTTTAGTGCTTCCTTCAGGAGCTCTTGTAGGGCAGGCCTGGTGGTGACAGAATCTCTCACCAGTTACTTGTCTGTAAAGGATTTTGTTTCTCCTTTGTTTATGAAGCTTAGTTTGGCTGGACATGAAATTTTGGGTTGAAAATTCTTTTCTTTATGGATGTTGAATTTTGGCCCCCACTCTCTTCTGGCTTGTAGGGTTTCTGCCAAGAGATCCGCTGTGAGTCTAACGGGCTTCCCTTTGTGGGTAACCCGACCTTTCTTTCTGGCTGCCCTTAGCATTTTTTTCTTCATTTCAACCCTGGTGAATCTAATGATTATGTGCCTTGGGGTTGCTCTTCTCGAGGAATATCTCTGTGGTGTTCTCTGTATTTCCTGAATTTGATTGTTGGCCTGCCTTGCTAGGTTGGGGAAGTTCTCCTGGATAATATCCTGAAGAGTGTTTTTCAACTTGGTTTCATTCTCCCTGTCACATTCAGGTATACTGATAAACGTAGATTTGGTCTTTTCACATAATCCCATATTTCTTAGAAGCTTTGTTCATTTCTTTTCACTCTTTTTTCTCTAATCTTACCATTTCACTTTATTTCATTGAGTTGATCTTAAATCTCTGATATCCTTTCTTCCGCGTGATCAACTTGGTTATTGAAACATATATGTTTCACGAAGTTCTCGTGCTGTGTTTTTCAGCCCCATCAAGTCGTTTATGTTCTTCTCTATGCTGGTTATTCTAGTTAACATGTCGTCTAACCTTTTTTCAAGGTTCTTAGTTTTCTTGCATTGGGTTAGAACATGCTCAGAGAAGTTTATTATTACCCAACTTCTGAAGCCTGCCACTGTGAATTTGTCAAATTCATTCTCCATCCAGTTTTGTTCCTTTGCTGGTGAGGAGTTGTGATCCCCTGGAGAAGAAGAGGCATTCTGGTTTTTGGTGACTTCAGCCTTTTTGTGCTGGTTTCTTCACATTTTGCAGATTTATCTACCTTTGATCTTTGATGTTGGTGACTTTTGGATGGAGTCTCTGAGTGGACATCCTTTCTGTTGCTGTTCAAGCTATTTCTGTTTTTTACTTTTCCTTCTAACAGTCAGACCCTTCTGCTGCAGGTCTGCTGGAGTTTGCTGGAGGTCCACTCCAGACCCTGCTTGTCTGGGAATCGCCCACGGGGGCTGCAGAACAGTAAAGATTGCTGCATGTTCCTTCTTCTGGTAGCTTTGTCTCAGAAGGGTACCCACCAGATGTCAGCCAGAGCTCTTCTGTATGAGGTGCCTCCCAATCAGGATACACAGGGGAATCAGGGAGCCACTTGAGGCAGTTTGTCCCTTATCAGAGTTCAAGAGCTGTGCTGGGAGATCCGTTGCTCACTTCAGAGCTGCCAGGCAGAGATGTTTAACTGCTTAAGCAGAACCCACAACTGCCCCTTTTCCCAGGTGCTCTGTCCCAGGAAGGTGGGGGCTTTATTTATAAGTCCCTGATGGGCTGCTGCCTTTTTTCAGAGATGCTGTGCCCAGCAAGAAGGGAGTCTAGTCACAGTCTGCCTGCAGAGGCCTTACTGAGCTGCTGTGGGCTCCACCCAGTTGCTGTGTAAACTTCCCAGCAACTTTGTTTACACAGACAAGGTTAAAACCACCTACTCAAGCCTCAGTAATAGTGCACACCCCTCCCACTACCGAGCTAGAACCTCCCAGGTCAAGCTCAGACTGCTGTGCTGGCTGCAAGAATTTCAAGCCAGTGGAATCTTAGCTGGCTGGTCTTTGTGGGGGTGGGACCCACCGAGCCAGATCGCTTGGCTCCCTGGCTTCAGCCCCCTATTTTTCAGGCAAATGAGTGGTTCTGTCTCACTGGCGTTCCAGTGCCACTGGGGTATGAGAAAATAACAACAAAAATACACTGCTGCTGCTAAAACTGCCACCCAGTTTTGTGCTGGAAACCCTGAGCACTAGCGGTGTAGGGACCGGAGGGAATCTTCTGGTCTGCAGGTTGTGAAGACCGTGGGAAAAGCACAGTATCTGAATCAGAGTGCCTGAGTGTCAGGAAAAGTCCCTAATGGCTTCCCTTGGCTATGAGAGGCAGTTCTCTGGCCCCTTGCACTTCCCAGGAGAGGCAACACTCCACCCTGCTTGTTTGCCCTCCTTGGGCTACACCCACTGTCTAACCAGCCCAGTGAGATGAACCTTATACCTCGGTTGGAAATGTGGAGATCACTTGCCTCCTGGCTGACTCTTGCTGGGAACTGTGGACCAGAGCTATTCCTATTTGGCCATCTCGGTGGAAGACCCCCCCTCCCCCCGGCTTTTTTTTTTCTTTTGAGACAGTTTTGCTCTTGTAACCCAGGCTGGAGTGCAATGGTGCAATCTTGGCTTACTGCAACCTCCGCCTCCTGGGTTCAAGCGATTCTACTGCCGCCGCCTCCTGCATAGCTGGGACTACAGGCATGCGCCATCATGCCCAGCTAATTTTGTATTTTTAGTAGAGACGGGGTTTCTCCATGTTTGTTAGGCTGGTCTCAAACTTCCCACCTCAGGTGATTCACCTGCCTCAGCCTCCCAAAGTGCTGGGATTACAGGTGTGAGCCACCATGCCTGGCCTCAGAACCATCATTTTTAATGCAGATCATGCCAGACTCCCAAGGGGAAGTCTCCAGTGGCCTTCTGTCATTTTAGAATACAACCCATCAGGGCCTCTGTGGTCCTCTGTGATCTGTCCACCTCCCAGCCATGGGCTTTTGCCCCCTTGCCCTCATTCCTCCCTCTGACCCCAGGATTCTCAGCCTCAGCACCAGGCACATTTCAGTCCAGATCATTTTTGGTTGGGTGCTGTCCTGTGTATTATAGGACAGTTAGTGCCATCTCTAGCTGCTACCCACTAGCTGCCACTAGCATCCTCCCTGACGAGAGCAACAGTGTCTCCAGACATTGCCAGGTATCCCCTGGGAGGCAAAATCACCCCCAGTTATAGTCATTGGTCTAGTCACACTGGCTTCCTTCCTATGGAGCAAGCCCGGCGGTTCTCCATTTAGACCCATTGTGGTCACTCTTTATGGGTCTGCTGCGCTTCCTCCAGCAGTCTTGTGTCAGCTCCTTCTCTCTTCTGGCCTCAGATGTTGCCTCCCCATAAGGCAACGGAAGGGTCGTCTTTGACCACCCTGACTTGGAAGGCACCCACTTCCAAGTCACCCCACACCACATTACTGCATTTTCATTTCTTCCTGTCCTTCATATCTGAAATGATCTCGTTTATCTGCCCGTTCACAATCTCCCCATTAGGTTGGAAGCTTCATGAGAGTAGAAACTTGTGTGTCTAAAGTGTCTTTAATACGACCCAGGTGTATAGCGGGTGGATGAGAGGCAACAGCTGTGGAATGGAGACAACAATAACGTATTTCTCCTTTACTGAAGTTGTTAAAAGGTTGGGGCATGGTGGCTTGTGGGTGCCTGGGATCATTCCAGGACGTGATGACCTGAGAAATTTGCAGGAGTGGGGGCTTGTTTTGATTTTGGTTTTGTCAGCACCTTCTAGGTTCAGCTGTCTTCCTCTGATGAGCTAAGTGCCAGGGGTCCCAGGTGAGCAACCCCAGAGATCTTACCCAGAGGTGCCACACGGCCGTCTTGGCTCCGATAGAGGGATCACTTCTGGGACAGCCCAAGTGGAAGTGCAGCAGGCTGAGAATTGCCTGGTGTTGGAGAGGCTGTTGACTAAAAGGGGGCACTGAGTGTTGTGTCTGGTCCAGGAAGCTAATCCAGGAATAGGAAGGTGCCATGCTGGGAGCCAAGGTGAGGAGGCCAGAGCCTCCCTCCCTCCCTCCCGCACAGCATGGCACCCAGCCCATCCTCCTGACTGCCCCGTGCTCTCTGCCTCCTCCCTCTCCAGGTCTCATGTGACGTGTTTCTGTGTGGCTGCAGGCCCAACCTCTTGGCTCTCCTCTCTGCCAAATACCAAGGCCAGCTCTGTCTCCTCCTTCTGACCTCTGAAGCTGTGGATCCAGTGAATCACCTTCTCTCCTAATCGTCTCCTCTGCTCTTGGCAGACCTCCTTAAAAGAAAAAAAATCAATTGCAGGATTAATATTAACCACAAAGGACATGTTTTTCCACTTTTGTTTTTACATCTGATTTTTCCATCTCAATTGATTGAGTTTGTTGCAACTACAATAGATGATGGTTAAATATTAGAGGCAGAAGCTGAGTGACAAAGGCGTATTGATAGAATTTATGTCAGATACTGAAGCTTGCAACCTAAACACGAATCACTGTATTATTTCCTGTAGACATGCAGCTGCTCCAAACAGCATGCTCGCAGGTTGCAAATGCAAGTATCGATTAGCATATAGCCCATGCCCATTGCCCTTGGGCATCCAGGACTCTATGGCCTTTGTCCCCCAGAAGGAGGAAATTCAGCCAGGAGACTGTGGTTCTCACTGCAGCAATGTCCGAGTATGTGCCCAGCCTGCGATATCTGGTGTCTTTGAGACACCGGGTAAGCACAGCTGACATGTGACTCCTGAAATTTGTGAAATTTGATGAGGAGAGATACTCTCGTTCCAGCTGCTTCTCCACCTGGACAGAGAGATCTTGGTGACAATGATGAAGAAATACATTTTAAAAGGAACTGGAGAATGATGGTTTGAAGGCACGATTGCAGATTATTTTACCAAGACTTTTTTTTTTTGAGACGGAGTCTGGCTCTGTCACCCAGGCTGGAGTGCAATAGTGCAATCTCGGCTCACTGCAGCCTCCGCCTCCCAAGTTCAGGCAATTCTCTGCCTCAGTTCTGAGTAGCTGGGATTATAGGCATGCACTATCACACCTGGCTAATTTTTGTATTTTTAGTAGAGATGGGGTTTTGCTATGTTGGCCAGGCTGGTCTTGAACTCCTGACCCTGTGATCCACCCACCTCAGCCTCCCAAAGTACTGGGATTATAGGGGTGAGCCACCATACCCAGCCTACCAAGAGTTCTTAAGTAGTCACACACATATACATGCTAGGTGCCCTGGCTAAAACTCAGTTCTAAGAGTTTTGAAATCTTGGCTGGGCATAGTGGCTCATGCTTGCAATCCCAGCACTTTGGGAGGTCGAGGAAGGTGGATCATTTGAGGCCAGGAGTTTGAGAGCAGCCTGGCCAACATGGGGAAACCCCACCTCTACTAAAAATACAAAAATTAGCCGGGCATGGTGGTGCATGCCTGTAATCTTAGCTACTTGGGAGGCTGAGGCAGGAGAATCACTTGAACCCGGGAGTTGGAGGTTGCAGTGAGCTGAGTTCATGCCATTGCACTGCAGCCTGGGTGACACAGCCAGACTCCATCTGGGGAAAAAAAAAAAGGAGTTTTGAAATCTTGGTAGAATGTACTGGATCCATGGGAGGCTTTTTGTCTGAAAAAGGAGGCTAAACCTTGTATGTCCTCTTTGGGGCTGACTCCAGCACAAAATCCACTTCCAATTCGAAAATGTGAAGAGCCGTTTTGTTCCAGGAAAGCCATGAAGTGAGCTGAATGCATGTGTTTAGGCTTAAAGGCAGAGTCTTCTGTCTGGTTCTCTAAAGCTCCCCCTCCCCCATGCAGGTAGGCACCGCTGCCATCTGATGTGCTGCTGCACTGCCTGGGCCCCCTACGCTTCCACATGCTCGTGTATAACATCGTTGTTACCTGCGTGTGTACCTATTTTCATCAAACAATTTGAGGTGTAGGATAGACCCTTTGTTGCCAAAGCTACGTGGGTTGGGTTGGTTGTAGGCGTGTGAAAGCATCCTAACCCACAGAAACTCACTCAGGAGGAAACTGTGAAAGGGCCAGCCCTGGGCTTACTGACTCATGCCTGAGTTTCCCAGAGCGTCCCTAGCAATGCCCCACAGGTCAGACTTAGAGTAACAACGATTCATTGTCTCTCAGTGCTGGAGTCTGGAATCTAAGCTCCAGGAGTCATCAGGCTATACTCCCTCTGAAGGTGGGAGGAGACCCTTCCTGGACTCGCCAGCTGCCAGCGGCTCTGGCAGTCCTTGGTGTTCCTTGGCTTGCAAATGCCATCCCTGTCCTTGTTGTCACATGGCCTTCCCCATGTGTTTGGGTCTCTGTGTCCAAAGTGTCCTCTTCTTACAAGGACACCAGTCACATTGGATTTTGGGCCCACTCTAACCATAAATGCATGAGTTTGACCTCATCTTACCTTGATGACATCTGCAAAATCCCTGTTCCTGAATAAGGTCGCATTCACGGGATCTAGGTAGATGTGAACTTTTTGGTTGTTTGAAGGAGTCTCACGCCTTTGCCCAGGCTGGAGTGCTGTGGTGTGATCTCGGCTCACGGTAAGATCTGCCTCCTGGGTTCAAGTGATTCTCCTGCCCCAGCTTCCCGAGTAGCTGGGATTACCGTCACCCACTACCATGCCTGGCTAAATTTTGTGTTTTTAGTAGAGACAGGTTTTTGCTATGTTGGCCAGGCTGGGCTTGAACTCCTGACCTCAGGTGATCCACCTGCCTTGGCCTCCCAAAGTGCTGGGATTACAGGTGTGAGCTTCCATGCTGGGCCTTGACATGAACTTTTCTGGGACACTGTTCCACCCAGTGCATCCTTTCAAACTGGTGGAAACTGGCAACGCCCTCCCTCGTGTCATTCATGCACAGTGGTTGAGACTCCAGGAGAGGATGAAGTTGGACATTGTGTCAGACATGAGTTCCCTGGCACTCACAGGGAAGAGCACCCAGCCTTCCTGAAGAGAGGCAGGGCTGAGTGGGGGAAAGCAGATCAGGAGGCCTGAGACAGGCTGTGGGAAACCCTGTCCTCCTCATGGGTCTCCTGGGCTTGGGCTGGATTCTAGAGTGTGGACATTCACCATGGGAGGGGTGGTCCCTTCCACACGGGAAGGGCAGGGGCACCCAGGAGGAGGTGTCTTTGGCTGTGAGAGGAGCATTTGTGTGGGAAGTGGCTGTCTGGGTCAGGCTTCCCTCCTGACACGCCCCTGCAGCTCCAATCAAGTCCTGTTAGGTCAAGCTCAGTCTCCACGTGGCGGGAGTTAGAGGCCTCTTCACTCAGGATCAGGGACAAAGGAGAGCCCAGTGCCCAGGTGAGCGAGGGACTCCTGAGAACCGTGTGGCAGGAGGAGTGGAGGCGGTGGCTGGGCAGAGACTGGAAGGGAGCAGCATGGGGCCAGCGTTATTCTGTTTGGGCTGCCCTAACAGAACCACAGACTGAGGGCTCCACGTGGTTTGGATTGGTGTCCCTGCCCAAATCCCACGTGGATCTGTAATCCCCAGCATTGGAGGAGGGGCTGGCGGGAGGTGGTTGGATCATGGGGGTGGTTTCCCCTCTTGGCGCTGTTCTTGTGATAGTGACTTCTCATGAGATCTGGCTGTTGAATGAAAGCGTGTGGCACCTCCCCCTTCACTCTCTTCCCTTCCCCCGGCTCTGGCCACATGAGACATGCCTGCTTCCCCTTCACCTTCCACCATGATTAAAAGGTTCCTGAGGCCTCCCTGCCATGCTTCCTGTACAGCATGTGGAACTGTGAGCCACTTAAACCTCTTTTCTTTGTTACTTACCCAGTCTCAGATAGTTCTTTATAGCAGTGTGAGAACGGACCCATAGAGGGCTTAAACCACAGGAATGGATGGTCTCATGGTTCTGGAGCTAGAAGTCTGAGAGCAAGGTATCCGCAGGGTTGGCGCCTTCTGATACTTCAAAGAGGCATCTGTTCCACGTTCTCCCCCAGCTTGGGGGTTGCTGGCCTTCGCTGGTATCTGGTGCCTTGTAGAAGCATCATCCTGACCTCTGCCTTCATCTTCACGCGGCATTCCCCCATGTGCTTGTCTCTGCCCCAATTTTCCCTTTTGTGATGGTTAATATTGAATATCAACTTGATTGGATGAAAGGATGCAAAGTATTGTTCCTGCATGTGTCTGTGAGGGTGTTGCCAAAAGAGATTAACATTGAGTCAGTGCACTGGGAGAGGCAGACTCACCCTCAATCTGGGTGGGCACCATCCAATCAGCTGCCAGCACGGCTAGAATAAAGCAAGCAGGAGAGGATGGAAGAGCAGGCCTGCTGAGTCTTCCGGCCTTCATGTTTTTCCCGTGCTGGATGCTCCCTGCCCTTGAACATCAGACTCCACGTTCTTCAGCTTTTGGGCTCTTGGACTTAAGCAGTGGTTTGCCAGAGGCTCTCGGGCCTTTGGCCACAGATTGGAGGCTGCTGTCTTCCCTACTTTTGAGGTTTTGGGACTTGGACTGATCCAGCACTGGCTTCCTTGCTCCTCACCTTGCAGATGGCCTGTTGTGGGACTTTACCTTGTGATCGTGTGAGTCAATTCTCCTTAATGAGCTCCCTTTCATATGTACATCTATCCTGTTATTTCTGTCCCTTTGGAGAAACCTAATATACCTTTTAGTAAGGAAAGCAGTTGTATTGGACGAGAGGCACCTCTTGCCTCAGTGTAACCTCATCTTAACTAATTACATCTGCAGCAACCATTTTCAAATAAAATCACATTATGATGTCCTGGAGGTTAGGACTTCAACATAAGGATTGGTGGAAGACACAATTCAACCGTAACAGTGCCTGTCCAAGGAACTCCTGGGACAATGTGCTGAGCGTTCTCAGAAATAACTACAGGGAGCTCTGTGGGCGCAAAGAGGCCCAGCCGATGTGGCAAGCTGACGGTACGCTTGGATCGGTGATTCCCAGGTTGATAAGTTACATGTTAGGGGCTCACCTGGGATTAGTCCGTATCACAAACTGACTTGGTCCTGGGACTTGGGCTGATTCACGAGTGTCAACGGCAGGGACACACCAGAGCCGCAGAGCATGGGAAGACCTGCAGACAGTTCTGGGACTGCAAGGAAGCTGGACATGAAGTGCCCCAACGACGGCTCTAATCCTCCTGGACAGGTACGACGTCTTTGCAGGGAAGACGGTGGCAAAAATGGAGAGCCTGGGAGTGCCACGTGGCTAGAGCTTGCTGAAAATGTCACTCTGATCCCCGTGGGTATGCTAGGGCCTGGCGTGAAACTCTTCAACACCTGAACCTTTCCCTGGAGAAGGTCCGCGTGGCCAGAGCTTGTGCAGCCCCCAGCAGCCCCTGGCACGGCCCAGCCCCCAGACACTCGGGAGATTTGGAAAGAAGACAGTGGAGGAGGCTTCTGGGATTTTAGGAAGAACAGAGCTGTATACACAGTCAGGTGTCCTGGGGAAGTACATGTGGGCAGCGAGATGTGAAGGAACGCTGGGCACCGACAGGCCAGAGGGAGCGAGGCAGGGCCCACACTTGATAGTCTTTGTGTTTCTCCAGCCAACGCTGCTGAGGACACATGGGAGCTGGGCAGTCCACATTACCTGAGCGAGGGAAAGGTATGAACTTCCAAGTTAAGGTGGAGACCCAGGGCCAGGAGGGTGAGGCCCAGGGAAGAGCTAAGGAGAGGAGCTGGGCTCAGCTGTGTCTGGACCCTGAGCAGTGTCTGCTGAGGCCCCAGGACCACAGCACAGGAGGGACGGCAGGTGGGGCTGGGGTGGCGCTGGGTCTGGAGCTGGGGTGGGAGCTCTTTCCCCAGTGGAGAGGAGGCCGGATCACGGGCTGGGATGGACTGATCAGGGCTGATAAGGCAGCATGAGGAAGTGACCGTTGCTGGAGTGGGCCCTCTGGGACCTGCAGGCTGCACCTGAGTCCCCGGGCACTGAGGGGCTAAGCATGGTGAGGGCCGCTGGCTTTCCCCAGCTGCACCTGTGGATCTGCTGAGAATTCTGAAGAACGCGGATGGCAGGGCCTTACCGAAGACCCTGGTTCCATGGGCGTGGGGTGGGATCGACATGAGTATTTTTTTAAGCCCCTGGCGAGTCTGTTGTTCCGCCAGGGTGGAAGATCACAGGGGCTGAAGGACAAGAGGAGAAACGGAGTGTCATTTTTTCCAGCTCTTGCTGAGGAAAAGACCCAAGGACCCTGTTTAACAGAAAGCTGAAAACCAGGGCACTGGCGATTTCCAGAAGAGCAGACTCTGACCAATGCCATCCCCTCCACGGTCTAGGCCCTGCGCAGCTCCGTGTCACAGTGTCACTGAGGCATTGGCCTGAGCGTACACCTCATTCCCAGCACAGGAGCTGCTTCCTCTCAGAGTCTGCATCTGTGGACAAAGGCAGCAACAAGGCAGGGCAGCCGCGAGGCACCCAGCAGCCGCCAGCACGAGGGGAGGAGGCCGAGCCAGGCCCAGCAGGCACTTCTGGCAGGACACCCAGTGGGGGACTTGGGGGACCCTGTGGGTAACTTAGGGGATGAGGCTGGGGGGGCTTCAGGTGTCCCCCACTGCCAAGCACACCCTCCTTCCCAATCCCTCAGCAGACAGCATCTCCTTCACCGGCCTGGCTCTTCCACAGGCAGCAAACTTATTAACCTTTCAGCCTCAGCAGCGTGGCCAAATACCACATCACCCCGCAGACTATCCAAAGGTTAATCACTTCCCATTTCAGTGTTTCGGAGAAGCACGGAGGTCCCTTGGCATGGTCTTCTCTCCCCCTGTACTCTTCCCCTTCAGACTTGATTTCCTATTCATTTCAATCTAGTTTCAGAGCAGAACGATCTAAAATGACAGCGTTTTGAGTTTAGTGGTTGACATGTTAGGAAAGCACCAGGTTCTCAGTGACACTAATCTCTTTCATCGAGTTAAAAGTTAAAGGCATTTTATAATAGAAGTGCCAGTATTTGTAGCGTGCCCTGCAGTTTATGAAGGTCTTACCTATTTATCATCTCATCTTTAAATCATTCATTTATCCTCATGTATCATCTCAATTTTCAATCATTAAGTTCTAAAGACAGTTGTTAGCAGATCTGAACCTTGTACCATCTCTGCATGATGGGATACCCGAAGCTTCTCATCTCTAGCCCTCCTTACAATGAGAGAATTTTGGTGCCTTACCAGCTGACGGCAAGTATGATAAGAAGGCACATTTATATCATGGACAGTTTCCAGTAGACCCTGAAGAGGCATCTGTGGTTGACCTGGGCTGGGCTGACACAGTGGGCATTCCATCCCATTTTCCTGTCTGGCTTCCTCTGTGGTGGGTCTGGCTGGGATTGCCTTCTCTGCAAGGCCTCTGCGTGGTGCCAGGTCCCAGTGAACCAGGCTGTGTAGCAGAATCCTGCATACACATACAGAACGAAGCCCCCCTGTGTATTGGTGTCCTGTCCTCCCACAGTAAGACCACCTCATGATTCAGCATGGCCAAGGGGCATGAGCTCTGTGCTGGAGAGCATGGAAGGAGAGGCTTCTCAGGGGCGAAACTATCTGAGCAGAAACCTCCCTAAGGGCAGGGCATGGTGGCTTACATCTGTAAACCCAGTACTTTGGGAGGCCAAGGTGGGTGGATCATCTGAGGTTGGGATGGGAGTTCAAGGCCAGCTTGACTAACATGGAGAAACCCCGTGTCTAATAAAACTACAAAATTAGCCAGGTGTGGTAGCACATGCCTGTAATCCCAGCTACTCGGAAGGCTGAGGCAGGAGAATCGCTTGAACCCAGGAGGCGGAAGTTGTGGTGAGCAAAGATTCCACCTGGGCAACAAGAGTGAAATTCCATCTCAAAAAAAGAAAAAGAAGACCTCCCTAAGAGCTTCAGTGACCCTCCTTTCTTGCCTCTCTTCCAGCACACATAAACATATGTAGCCTTACACGGATGGGATTGAACCATCCAAACTCCCCTCTCCCAGTGACCTACATTAACGTAGTGTTGTTATCTACACTTTCCAATAGTCACATGTTCCCATGGCCTATATGTTTATATAGATAGGTAATTAGCACATGCACATCTGGGGGATCCTGAATATTGGTCAGTAGCTTCAGGGTATGTCAATCTGATCAGTCCAAGATAAAATTCCTATCAACCTTTCACCGAGTGCTCTGAGCCACCGCTCATAATGCATCCTAAGTTCGCTATTCAGAGGGACGTTACAAAACGGTGATTTTCTAGTGTTATCATTCTTTCTGAAATGATTAGCTGGAATTCTTAGACAAAAGCGAACTTTGCCTTATGAACTATTTGGTTGCTCTGAAATATGATGTGTTCAGGAAAGTCAGAAGAAATGTTGGCTTCTTTTTCTTTATCAATTTTCAGAACAATGAACTGATGCCCTCATGTTCTCCAACAGTGACCAATAATTTTTTTAGTGTAATTGTGGATTCATGGATTTTTCATATTTTATGTGTTTCAATACATTTCATTCATTATGTTTTTAAATACTAAAATTGTTCCAGCTCACACCAGTGGGAGCCCTTTTAAGTTTGAGCTCCTGCAGCCAGTCTTAAATTATTTTACTGTTCTTTCTTGTCCTGACAGCATATTCTGCCAAGTATGTACAGTCAAAATACTGCCTCTAAAGGCCACCAAAGTCATTCTTTCTCTGTGAGACTCTGCTGGCTGGTTAATATACATTAGGTTCATTATACATATCCTTCTATTTCTGCGTGCTTGACAATTTCCATAATTTAAAACATGCATGACTTCAACAATTCCTGTCTTGGGGTTCCATCCTGTAGAAATGAAAGCCCCAGCATGTAAGGACATATGTGTTAGGATGTTTCTTGCGGCCTTGGCAGAGTGACCTGGAACCAGGAAAAAGGGATGCTTGTTAATAATTTCTTTAGTTATGTAAACATTTACATGGCCCAAAGTTAAACCTCTAAGAAGGTAATCTCAAGAGGTCTAGCTTCTGTTTTTGCTAACCAATTTGATTAGTTTTCTTTAATTCTTTTTTTCTTTTCTTTTTTTTTTTTTTTTTTTTTAGGCAGGGACTCCCCCTGTTGCCTGGGTTGGAGTGTGGTGGCATAATCATGGCTCACTGCAGCCTGGAGCTCCTGGGCTCAAGGGAACCTCCCACCTCAGCCTCCTGAGTTGCTGGGACGACAGGTATGTGTTACCACACCCAGCTAATTTTTAAATTTTTGTAGAGATGAGGGTCTCAATATGTTGCCCAGGCTGGTCTTGAACTCCTGGGCTCAAGCAATCCTCCCAGCTCAGCCTCCTAAAATGCTAGGATTATAGGCGTGAGCCACTGCTCCCAACCAGTTTTCTTTATCCACCACTGTTTCTTTCTGAAAATATAAGTCCAGCAGTTCGTATATTGCACCGTGAAAACTGCTCTGCACCTTGCGTCAGCCAACAACCTGCCCCCACCACACAATACAGCCAGACGTCCCTCCGTATCAGTATTTAGGGATCTTCTGTTTAGTTTTTATGGAGGCATCTATAGTATTTTATGGAGTTTATGCACCCAGTTCTATTCTGTTTATTGATAGGCATTTGGGTTGTTTAGATGTTTTGCTATCACATATCATGCCACCATGCCTTGCACAAACATCATTTTGCTTTTTTTTTTTTTTTTTTTTTTTAGAGACAGAGTCTCACTCTGTAGCCCAGGCTGGAGTGGAATGGTGTAATCTCAACTCACTGCCACCTCCGCTTCCCGGGTTCAAGTGATTCTCCTGCCTCAGCCTGCCAAGTAGGTGGGATTACAGGCACCCACCACCACGCCTGGTTAATTTTTTATTTTTAGTAGAGACAGGGTGTCACCGTGTTGGCCAGAGTGGTCTCAAACTCCTGAGCTCAGGCAATCCTCCCACCTCAGCCTCCCAAAGTGCTGGATTACAGGTAAGAGTCACTGAGCCTGGCCATTTTGCTTTTTTTTTCCCCTTCCCAGTATTTCCTTAGGATGGATTTCTAGAAGTGAATACACTGAGTCAAAGGGTAAATGCATTTGCAAATTTTGTAGATACTGCCCGATTCCCTTTCATAAAGGCTGTGCGGTTTTGCATTCTTAACAGCAAAATACGAAGGTTCCCTCCACCCTCATCACAGAATGCTTATCATGGTTACGAATATTTGCCAGTCTGTTAGGTAAGAAGTCCCACTTCAGTGTGGCTTTAATTTGCATTTCTCTTACGAATGGAGTTTCATATTTTTTCATACCTTCAGGGTTCATTTGGATTCTTTTTTGGTGAATCATTTGTTGTGCCTTTTATCAGTTTTTTCACTCAGGTTGTTGGCTCTTCAATTTTCTGGCTCTTTATACATGCAGGAAATTAGTCTTTTGTGTGTAATAAAAATTGCAAATATTTTTCCAGTCTTTTGACTTTGCTATGTTTTTCTTTTTAATTAATAGACTTTTTTTTTTTTGTAGAATGTCAACAAAGTATTGATTAAGAAAAAGTGTGATTTCTAGGTTACACAGAGAACATATGGACAAAGTGGGGAACAGTAAACACGACTGCTAGAGGTGGGAAGGGTTGAAAAAACGACCTATTGGGTACTACGCTCACGACCTGGGTGACAAGATCATTCGTACCTGAAACCTCTGCATCGCACAGTATACCCATGAAACAAATCTGCGCATGTATCCCCTGAATTCACATAGTGAAGTCAAAAGACTGGAAACATATTTGCAATTTTTATTACAGATAAATGACTATAATTTCCTGAATGTATAAACAGCCAGAAAATTGAAGAGCCAACAACTTGAATGAAAAAGCTGATAAGAGACACAACAGAGAATTCACCAAAAAAGAATGCAAATGACCCTTTTATTTTACCTTGTTTTTCATTATCCTTTAAGTTCTGGGGTACATGTGCAGAACATGCAGGTTTGTTACACAGGTATACACGTGCCATGATGATTTGCTGCATCCATTCCCCCGTCATCTACATTAGGTATTTCTCCTAATGCTATCCCTCCCCAATCCCTCAACCCCCTGCTATCCCTCCCCAAGCCCCCCAGTACCCCGACAGGCTTTGGTGTGTGATGTTCCCTTCCCTGTGTCCGTGTGTTCTCATTGTTCAACATCCACTTATGAACGAGAGTATGCGGTGTTTGGTTTTCTGTTCTTGTGTCAGTTTGCTGAGAATGATGGTTTCTAGCTTTATCCATGTCCCTGCAAAGGACATGAACTCATCCTTTTTTATGGCTGCATAGTATTCCATTGTGTATATGTGCCACGTTTTCTTTATCCAGTCTATCACTGATGGGCATTTGGGTTGGTTCCAAGTCTTTGCTATTGTAAACAGTGCAGCAATAAACATACATGTGCATGTGTCTTTATAAAAGAAGGATTTATAGTCCTTTGGGTATATACCCAGTAATGGGATTGCTGAATCAAATGGTATTTCTAGTTCTAGATCCTTGAGGAATTGCCACACTGTCTTCCATAATAGTTGAATTAATTTACACTCCCACCAACAGTGTAAAAGTGTTCCTATTTCTCTACATCTTCTCCAGCATCTGTTGTCTTCTGATTTTTTTAAGGATCACCATTCTAACTGGCATAAGATGGTATCTCAATGTGGTTTTAATT
>CAUYLG010017963.1:0-44370 GCA_963573385.1 Cacajao melanocephalus | reverse complement strand
CCCATCTCTACTAAAAATACAAAAATTAGCTGGGCATGGTGGCATGCACCTGTAGTGCCAGCTACTCGGGAGGGTGAGGCAGGAGAATTGCTTGAACCCAGGAGGCGGAGGTTGTGGTGAGCCGAGATTGTGCCATTGCACTCCAGCCTGGGTAACAACAGTGAAACTCCGTCTCAAAAAAAAAAAAAAAAAAAGAAATTCCATTGACCCAGCAATCCTGTTACTGAGTATATACCCAAAGGATTATAAATCATTCTATTATAAAGACACATGCACATGTATGTTCATTGTGGCACTGTTTACAATAGCAAAGACCTGGAACCAACCCAAATGCCCGTCGATGATAGACTGGACAAGGAAAATGTGGCACATATACACCATGGAATACTATGTAGCCATAAAAAAACGATGAGTTCGTGTCCTTTGTAGGGACATGGATGAATCTAGAAACCATCATTCTCAGCAAACTGACACAAGAACGGAAAATCAAATACCGCATGTTCTCACTCATAGGCAGGTGTTGAACAATGAGAACACATGGACACAGGGAGGGGAGCGTCACACACTGGGGTCTGTTGGGGGAGAATAGGGGAGGGACAGCAGGAGGTGGGGAGGTTAGGGAGGGATAACATGGGGAGAAATGTCACATAGAGGTGACAGGGGGATGGAGGCAGCAAACCACATTGCCATGTCTGTACCTATGCAACAATCCTGCATGTTCTGCACATGTACCCCAGACCTAAAGTATGATTAAAAAAAATATATATATATATATAAATTAATTAATTAAATTAAATTAGCTGGATACAGTGGCACATGCCTGTAGTCTTAACTACTTTGGAAGTTGAGGCAAGATGATCACTTGAGCCCAGGAGATTGGGGTTGCAGTGAGCTATGGTTACACCACTGCAGTTCAGCCTGGGGTGACAGTGTGAGAATTTGTCTCAGAAAAAATACAAAAGAATTGAACTAATCAGAGTATGTTCTCTGACACAATGGAATCAAAGTAGAAGTCAGTAACACTGGGTGGGGATGTGGAGAAACAAGAACCCTCATACACTGTTGGTGGCAATGTAAATTAGTCTAGCCACTATGGAAAATGATATGCAGGTTCCTAAAAAAGAACTTTTAGATCATCCAGCAATTCTACTACTGGGTATATATTCAAAAGAAAGAAAATCAATATATCAAAGAGATAGCTACACTCCTACATTTATTGCAGCACTATTTTTAATAGTCAAAATATGAAATCAACCTAAATACCCATCAATGGATGAATAAATAAAGAAGATGTGGTATATATACACAATGGAATATTATTCTGCCATAAAAAACAATAAAATAGTGTCATTTGGAGCAAAACGAATAGAATTGAAAGTCATTAGGTTAAGTGAAATAAGCCAAGCACAAAGATAAATATCACATGCTATCACTTATATGTAGGAGCTAAAAAATGAGTAGGTTGGCAGTTACCAGAGGCCAGGAAGGGGAGGAGGAATAAAGGGGGGAAAATATATAAATGCATTTATTACCACTGAACTGCACATTTAAAAATAATAAAGATGATATATTATATATGTATGTTTTACCTCAACAACAAAAAAAACTTTCAAAAAAAAAGAAGGTATTAGGCCAGGTGCAGTGGCTCACACCTGTAATCCCAGCACTTTGGGAGGCCAAGGCAGGTGGATCACCTGAAATCAGGAGTTTGAGACCAGCCTGACCAACATGGAGAAACCCTATCTCTACTAAAAATACAAAATGAGCCAGGCATGGTGACGTATGCCTGTAATCCCAGCTACTCAGGAGGCTGACACAGGAGACTCTCTTGAACCCGGGAGGCAGAGGTTGCAGTGAGCTGAGATTGTGCCATTGCACTCCAGCCTGGGCAACAAGAGTAAAACTCCATCTCCAAAAAAAAAAAAAGAAGGTATCAAAAAAAATCTTCAAATATATAGAAATTAAACAACAGAATTCTAAATAAAAGAAAATGAAATTATAGCATATAATGGTTGTGGAACATAGCTAACATAGAGTTGAGAGAGAAATTTGTAGCACTAAATGGATACACTAGAAAAGAGGAGAAGTCTCAAATCAATAATCTAAACTTCTACCTTGAGAGCCTAAAAAAAGAAGAGGAAAATAAGATGAAATCAACAAAATAATAAAGAAAAGAGGACTGGGCACAGTGGCTCATGCCTGTAATCCCAGCACTTTGGGAGGCCAAGGCGAGTGGTTAACCTGAGGTTAGAAGTTTGAGACCAGCCCAACCAACATGTGAAACCTTGTCTCTACTAAAAATATAAAAAGTTAGCCAGGTGTGATGGTGGGTGCCTGTAATCCCAGCTACTTGGGAGGCCGAGGAATCACTATTTGAACCTGGGAGGTGGAGGCTGCAGTGAGCCGAGATATGCCTCTGCGCTCCAGCCTGGGTGACATAGCAAAACTTTGTCTCAAAAACTAAATAAACAAAAAGAAAAGTAAAAAAGAAAGAACAGAAATCAGTTAAATTGAAAAAAGCAACAAAAAGACTGAAGAAAATCAATAAAACAAAAAGCTAGATCTTTGAAAAGATCAATAAAATTGTCAAACCTGTGAAAAATGTCAAGGAAACAGAAATGACACAAACTGCCAATATCATAAATGAAACAGGAGAAATTACTTTAGACCCTGAAGATATGAAAAGGTAATAAGAGAACACTACAAAAATTCTACACTTATCATAGATAAATTTGACAATACAGGTGAAATTGATCACTTCCTCAAGAAACAACAAAACTACTACAGCTTACTCAATATGAAAGAGATAACTTGAATAACTCTATAACTATTAAGGAAATTTAATTAATAATTTTTAAACTTCCCCAAAATAAATTTCCAACCTTAGATTTTTGCACTGGAGAGTTGTACCAAATGTTTAGAGAAATTAATATCAATCTTACAGAATCTCTGATAGAAAAAAGAAGGAGGAAATAAGTCTCAATTTGTTTTGTGAAGTTAGTATTGCCCTGATACCAAAATCAAACAAAGACTATACAAAAAAAGAAAACTACAGATCATTGTTCCTCTGAATACAGATTCAAAAATCTTTAACAAAATATTAACCAATAAAATTCAGAAATATTAAAACATTGCACACCGTGATACAGTTGGATTTTTTCAGGAAGGCAAGGTTAGTTTAGGATTTGAAAATCAACCAATGCAATCCATCATATTAACAGGATAAATTGCAAAAATCAGATAATCATATCAGTAGATGCAGAATAATCATTTGACATCATAAATTCAGTACTCATTTTTGATAAAAACTCTCAAAAAATAGAACTTCAACTTGATACAAAGCATCTACAAAAAAAAATCCTATAGCTAACATTTAAATTAATAGTAAAAGACTGAATGCTTTTCCTTTAACACTGACAGCAAGACAAAGATGTTCACTGTGATTATTCTTATTTAAAATAGTGCTTGAAGCTCTAGCCAGTGCAGTAAGGCAGGAAAAG
The DNA here is from genome assembly GCA_963573385.1 of Cacajao melanocephalus. NCBI lineage: Eukaryota > Metazoa > Chordata > Mammalia > Primates > Pitheciidae > Cacajao > Cacajao melanocephalus. The sequence continues at coordinate 40,870 of CAUYLG010017963.1, read as the reverse complement.
GAAATCAAAGGCATACCCCTTGACAAAGAAGAAATAAAAGTGTTACTAGTTGCAGGCAACATGATTCTCTACGTACGAAATTGCAAGGCATTGACAAAAAAAACTCCTAGAACTAATTCAGCAAGGTCACAGGATACAAAATGAACAAACAAAATTTCATTGCATTTCTACATGCCAGCAAGCAATGGGGTCAGTGAAATTAAAATTATTATATCATTTACAATCACCAAAAATAAAATATCTAGGTATAAATCTAACAAAATGTTACAGGAATTGTATTTGGAAGTTACACAATGCTGATAAATGAAATCAAAGAAGATGTAAATAAATGGAGATAAAAACCATGTGCATGGATTGGAAGACTCAGCGTAATAAAGATATCAATTCTCCTCAAACTACTACATATGTATTACATAATTCCTATCAAAATTCCAGCAAATTTTTTTGTTGATCTAGACAACATTATTTTAAAATTTATGTGGAAAGAAAAAGAAACCAAAATAGCAAAATGATTTTTGAAAAAGAATAAAATGGGAGGAATTAGTTTACCTGATTTCAAGGTTTATATAATTACAGTAATAAAAACTGTGTGATATTGGTGGAGCAATAAACCCATAGATTAGTGAAACAGAATGGAGAACCCAAAAATTAACCCACATAAATATGCCCAACAAATGTTTTACAATATTTCAATAGTAATTAGAAGAAGGAAATCTAGCCTTTCCAACAAATGGCACTGGAGCGATTGGACATTCATAGGAAAAAAAAAGACTTGGTGTAAGTTTCACACCTTATATAAAAATATGATATGTAAAACAGTACAACATTTGGAAAACAGTATAGGAATAGACAAATAATTCTTAGATTTGACACAAAAAATACAATCTATAAAAGGAAAAATGGATATATTAAACTTCAAAAAAATCCAAAAGCTTTTGCTCAGTGAAAGATCCTATTAAGAGAGCAAAAAGACAAGCTACAGACTGGAAGAGAATATTTGCAAACCACATGCGTAAGAAAGGATGTAATAAATCTATATAAAACTATATAGTAGTATCTAAGATTCTCAAAACTCAACTTAAAAACAACCCAATTAGAAAATGGACAAAATATGTGAAAAAATTTCACTGAAGGAGAGATATGAATGGCAAATAAGCACATGGAAAGATGTCTAACATCACGGATTATTGGAAGAATGAAAATCAAAACCATAATGAGATAGCACATCACAAATATCAAGATGGATAAATTTAAAAATAATGACAACAAATGCTGACAAGAATGTGAAGAAACTGGATCACTCATCCATTGCTGGTGCTCTGGAAAACAATTGGGCAGTTAATTAAAAAACTAATCATACAACTAACATATGACTCAAGAGTTTCACTCCTGAGCACTTCTCCTAGAGAAATGAAACCATGTTCACACAAAAACCTATACATGAGTATTTACATAAGCTTAATTTATAATAGCTCAAAACTGGAAACAATGCAGATGTCCTTCAATGGGTGGATGATTATGCAAACTGGTACATTCATACCATGAAATACTACTCAGCAATGAAAAGGATTGAACACACAATAACCTGGATGACTCTGTAGAGAATTATGCTGAGTGAAAAAAGCCAATCTCAAAAGGTTATATGTTACACAATTCTATTTAAATAATATGCTTGAAATGACAAAATTATAAAAATGGTGAACACATTAGTTGGTTTTAGGACTTAAGCATGGAGTGGAGATGGGAAGGAAATTAGTATGGCTATAAAAGGCAAAACAAGGAATTCTTGTGATAGGAATGTTCTGTCTTTTAACTGTGTCAATGTCAATATCCAGACTGTGATATTGTACTACATCATATATACTATATAGTTATGGAAGATATTAGCCTTGAGGAAAACTGAGTAAAAGGTACATGAGAACTCTGTGCATTATTCTTATAATTGCATGTGAATCTATAATTATCTCAAAATTTAAAAAATCAAATTTAAAAAACTCCAAATAATCAATTTATATAGATGAGTTCTGTTTCTGGCCAAGATAGAGTAAGTCCATTACAGCTTACCGCTCTCATTAATTACAAACAAAAACTGTGGACAAATACAAAAAGCAACCACATGAGGACAGAAAGCACTTGAGGATGGATAGTAAACAGAAGCAGGTAAATTATGGAAAGGAGCTACAACTTATAAAAAAGATGTATATGAGAGTCAGCATCTCAGTTTTCTTCTTGATTCTTTACAGGCTTTGCCCTATTTGCTTTCTTTTATTTCTATTTTTTTTTTTTTGAGTCTCACTCTGTTGCCCAGACTAGAGTGCAGTGGCACATGTGATCTTGGTTCACCACAACCTCCACCTTCCAGGTTCAAGCAATTCTCTTGCCTCAGCCTCCTGAGTAGCTGGGACTGCAGGTGCATGCCACGATGCTCAGCTAATTTTTGTATTTTTGTAGAGACAGGGTTTTGCCATGTTGGCCAGGTTAGTCTCAAACTCCTGACCTCAGGTGATCTCCGAAGTGCTGGGATTACAGGCATCAGCCACTGCACCAGGCCTTTTGCCCAATTCTCTACTGGTTTTGTCCCGAGGGCCTGCCCCAGTCATGGATGGGGCTCTGAGGCAGGCAGCACTGTAGTGTGTGGCTAAAACCCAAAGAGAAATGTCACCTTTCTGGTCAGAGGAAGTGCAAAAAGGGTCCCCTGAGTGCCAGTGAATATGGAGGGAATCTCAGAGAGAAGAATGTTGTGTATGAACCTAATTTTGTATGTGAGCCCATGGAAGTTCTGGGTTTAACCCCGAACTGCATATTTATGGAATAGATTCAAGGCAGCAGCCCAGAAAAAACTTTGCATATTGAGCTAAGATTTAAATCACTGCCCAAGATCCAGATTAGTCTTTGAATTATACATGTGAAGGACAGACCTAAACAAGCAAAGTAAAGAGTTTGCTTTAGAAACTGAACTAATAATTACCATCCACAGAAGGTGTATTAGTCTGTTCTCACACTGATATAAAGAACTACCTGAGACTGGGTAAATTATGAAGAAAAGAGGTTTAATTGACTCACAGTTCCACAGGCTACCCAGGAAGCATGGTGGGAGGCCTCAGGAAACTTGCAATCATGGCGAAAGATGAAGGGGAAGCAAGCACATCTTACTATGGTGGAGCAGGGGAGAGAGAGCTAAGGGGGAAGTGCCACACACTTTTAAATAATCCGATTTCATGAGAACTCACTCACTATCATGAGAACAGCAAAGGGAAATCTGCCTCTATGATCCAATCACCTCTCACCAGATCCCTCCGCCAACACTGGGAATTACAGTTCAACATGAGATTTGGGTGGGGACACAGAGCCAAACCATATCAGAAGGTGAGACAGTATTTGCAGCTGGAACCTAACCAGATTGATGGCCTTCTAAAACAAAAACGGCAGCAGCAAAATCAACACTCTGCAAAGGATTTTAACTGGACTGAAAGTCCACACAACAAAATATCACATTGTCAGGATGCAATCCCAAATTACTCAATAAACAAAGAACCCAGAACTGTGACCAGTTCTCAAGGGGAAAAACAATCAATAAATGCCAACCCATGTAAAGCAGACATTCGATTTATCAGACAAAGACTTTAAAGTATGAGTATGCTCTAATGAGGGAACATAAGCACACCTGAAATGGGAGGAAAGCTGGACATCCTCAGCAGAGGAGGAGAAACTATAAAAAGAGCAAAATTTGACATTTTAAAACTGAAAAATACAATATCTGAAATTAAAAATGCACTGGATTGGTTCAGTAATAAAATGGAGAAATTAGAAAAGTCAGTTCGTGGGAAGCTAAATCTGCAGAAATTATCCAGTCTAAATGACAGAGAAAAAAAAAATTGTTCTCTTCAGTTCATTAAAATGTGTATGACTATTGAAAGCAAAAACCATAACATCATCCGGTGGGATTTTCAACATATGCGTATATAATACATATTTATATATTATACATATGTATATAATACATATGACAACTATGACATAAAGGTCAGTGCTGGAGGCTAAAAGGATCTGTATGGTTTTAAGGCACCTACATTTTACGTGACCTAAAATATTAATTCAAAATAGAATGTGACAAGTCAGGCAGGTATATTGTAATTCCGAGAGAACACTAAAAATAAGAATTCAGAGATATATCAAAAATGCCAATAAACGAATTAAAGTGAAATTTAAATTAAAACATCTAAATTAAACTAAACTCAACCCCATAGAAGGCAGGAATGAAGAAAAAGAGGAACAAAAACAGATGACCCTACACAGAAAACAAATAATAAAATAAAGACCTAAATCCAACCATATCAAAAATTAGATAAAGTATAAATTTAAGGACACCAAGAAATTCACTTTAAGCATGAAGATATAAACCAAGAAGATAGTAAAAGATGCATCAAACAATAAGAAAAAGAAGGCTGGAGTGTCTATATGAATATTAGACAAAACAGACTTGAAAACAGGGAATATTACCAGCAGTAAAGGGGGGCATTAAATAATGAAAAAGGTATATAAGGAGATATAACAATTCTAACTATGTGTTCAGAAGTTGTTTTAATAATTTGATAAAATAACTAGTTAATTATAATTTTCTTTTTTTGAGACAGTATCTCACTATGTTGCCCAGGCTGGAGTGCAATGGCATGAGCTTGGCTCACTGCAACCTCCACCTCCAGGATTAAAGAGACTCTTCTCACTGGGTGTGGTGGCTCATACCTGTAATCCCGGCATTTTGGGAGGCCAAGGTAAGTGGATTACCTGAGGTCAGGAGTTCAGGACTAGCCTGGCCAACATGGTGAAATCCTGTCTCTACTAAAAAAAGTACAAAACTTAGCCAGCCATGGTGGTTGGCTTCTGTAATCCCAGCTACTTGGAAGGCTGAGACAGTAGAATTGCTTGAACCTGGGAGGTGGAGGTTGCAGTGAGCTGAGATCACACCATGGCACTCCAGCTTGGGTGACAAGAGCAAAACTCCATCTCAAAAAAAAGAAAAAAAAAAAAGAGACTCTCCTGCCTCAGTCTACCAAGTAGCTGGGACTACAGGGGCATGCCACTGTGCCCAGCTAATTTTTGCATTTATAGTAGAGAGAGGGTTTCATCATATTGCCCAGGCTGGTCTTGAACTCTTGACCTCAAGTGATCCACCTGCCTGGGCCTCCTGAAGTGTGGGATTATAGGCGTGAGCCACTGTGCCCAGCCTGATTAGAATTTTTAACAGCTTACCTTGGCAATGTAGGCAGAGTCTAAAAAGAATGAGTGTAGTCTTTATTGGAAATTTAAAAATTGTAATTGTGGTATCCCATCAGTTGTTTCCCAGTCTGTGAAACATCTCTTGGAAGATCTTGTTCTTCAGCCATCATACAGGGTAGGAATCTTGAGCCGTAACAAATGGTTTCTAATGGGCTGACTCCTGATTTCTGACCCTAAAAGGTATGAGTGTTTGACGCCATAACTTTGACCTGGCGTGAGTAATCATAAATGATCCTACATGCTAACAACAGTATTCTACTTATTGCCCTCAGTCCTAGTTCGCAGGAAGCTTTCTGCCTACCAACTGAATGAAAGAGATAGTGCTGGAAACCAAAGCTGTGGCCTTGGAGATTCTCTCATCTCCCACTTGCATGGCCCCTCCTTCTTGGCTGCAGGAGGTCTTGATGCGTGTGTCTGGCCTCACATGCCACTAGCAGGTGTTTCTTGAGTGTCCTTCTTTCCTGGGGTCGAGAGTCATTATCTGATTCTGATTCTTTCTATATTTTCTCACAAGGTAAGGGAGAGATTATGGGCCAGCCTGTCTACTGGCTTTTGACCCATTTGCCAACTGTTCTTCAAGTCACAGGATAGAATCTATGGAGAGAAGTCAGGAATCAAAAAGATACTGGTGGATTCCTGTAATTAAATAAAACTATGAGGGAATTATAGGAAATAAACAGCAAGTCCAGGTTTATGTTTATTCTTTTGTTATCTTTTTTTCTTCCACTCCAAAGCCATTATGTTTAAAAGATGAATTTCATTATACTCATCCTGTAGGAAGGAGGCCACTGTAAGAAACCCTGAGAAAAGTGATAGCAAGGTCACTAAGAGTGAAGCTAGTAAAAATCAAGTTTAAATGGAGGAGGACAAAGAGCACACACATACACATAAACCTACAGAGTGTTTGCAGTCATGACGATCATTGAAACAACCCTCGATAAAATGTGTGCAAACAGATAGCATGTTAAAAGATTAATATTACATGAACAAAGGAATTTATTCCATGAATGTAAGGGTGTTTCAATATTTGTATGTTTATTAGTGTATTTAACATTAATGGATTCAAATATTATAGAAAGATTTCCATCAATTTTTTGAGAAAATTCAATATCTATTCTTAATTTTTTTTAAAGTTTTAATAAAATGGGATTTAATATATATCACTGTGTTATGCAAAACCAGGTATTATACCTATCAGGGAAAGAGTAGAAGCATTCCTATTGAAATCAGGAACAAGGAAAGAACACAGCATCACTAGTGCAATTTATTATCGCTTAGTGGAGTTTTTAAGCACAAGTAAAGAGAAAGAAATGGATGATTCAAGAGTTGGGATGTAGGACATAAAGTTATAATTATTAGCAGATTTATTTGCCTCAAAAATCCAAGAGACAATAAATTGAAATAATGTTATAGTCAGGGAATGCAGCAAGGTAACTGAGTAAAGGTAATACATGGAAATCAATAGCCTTCACATACGCAAATTATAATCAATAGGAACAAGAGGCCCCCAAGGGCAAATACAAAATACGTAAAATACTTAAGAATAAACTTAAGAAATATACAAGATCAATAGGATGAAAACTTTAAATACTAACTGAGGATCACAAAAGGACAGTTGAACAAATGAACAACATACTGATAAAAATTATATCATCATAAAGATATGAATTCTCCTTAAGGTAAGCTAAATTTATAACATACTGTCAATAAAATGCAAACTGCAGGTTTTTTGGAACTAGACAAGCTAATGCTAAAACTTATATGGCCCTGATTGCTTAATAGTAAAGCCTCTTAATAAATTTTAAGAGGCTTTAACCTCTTAAAGTTTATATGGAAAAAATAATCCAGGAAATCTAGGAAAGTTATGGAAAAAAATGAGGGACTGTTTCCACTAGATATAAAAAGGTAATATTCAGAACAATGTGACACTAGATGTTAAGTAGATAAATATACTAATGAGAAAAAATTAGAAAATCTAGGAATAGATCCTCAAGCATTGAGGAATTTATTATGTGATTTTCAAAGCAGTGGGTGAGCAGATTATTTGTTGGCATTTAGCTCTTTTCCCAAACTTCTATGATCCCCTCTGTCACAAAGGTGCTGGCTAGAAGCCAGAGTGCTACATTTCTGGATTTTCTTGTCAGCTGCCTATGGTAAGGTTCTGCAACTGAGGGGCACTCACTGGTTGGGACTGAGAAACAAGAGGTAAGAAGGAGCCATTTTTCTGCTTCTGGTCCTTCTTCTGGCCGTAGGAGTAGCATCGACAGCAGGCAACTTGGGCTCCACCAGCATTAGTAAGAATGGTGGTAGTTTAAGGAGCTTTCTTAGAATGTAAGTTCCTGGGTTCCTGCTCAGTGTCCATGGGAATGTTCCAAAAAAGCAATGGCCCTGCAGCCAGCAGCTCAGCAGTGAGCATTAACTGTTGGTTTCTAGCCCAGGGGCACTAGCAGCATCATGATCACAGACTAATATCCCTTTCCCCTGTTGCTTCTTTAGCTCTTCCAATTCTTTGTCACAAATTGTTTGCATTACTTTATTCTCTGCTGGAAATATCTAGAGTGCTTTCACATTTCCTAACAGGACATTTACTGATCCAAGGAGAACATAACAATTATTCAATGAATGATACTGGCAAAACTAGGTATAGTAACTCCTCACTTAACATTGTCTATGGCAGGGGTTCTCAACCCCTACTGTCAGTCTGTGGAACCGGGCCGCACAGCAGGAGACGAGTGACAGGTGAGCATCACGGCCTAAGCTCCACTTCCTTTCAGATCAGCTGCAGCATTAGATTCTCACCAGATCATGAACCCTATTGTGAACTGCACATGCGAGGGATCTAGGTTGCACACCTCTTCTGAGAATCTAATGCCTAATAATCTGAGGTGGAACAGTTTCATCTTGAAACCATCCCCTGCCACCCTGGTCCATGGAAATATTGTCTTTCATGAAACTGGTCCCTGGTGCCAAAAAAATCTGGGGACTGCTAGTCTATAGGTAATTGGAAACTGGACATATAATGAAACTAATTTTATCATAGGCTAATTAGGAGGAAAAAGAATTAAGTTCCTATGGCATATTTCTGGCACAAAAAAACACCAGATTTCTAAATAAATACCCCAATAGCTCTAATATTAAACATTGAAATGAGCATGAGCTATACAAACATTTAAGAAAGATTAATAAAAGCAACTAAGATGACTAGCAAATTTGTGGGGAGTCAGTGAGTAACGGCAGGTGTAGTGCTGGTGGGTTAAATGAAGGAATAAAGGTTTGCAAAGTGAAAATTGTGAAGGAGCACCTCTTACCACTATGCAGTTCAGAAACAATCATAAATGTGGCAGGCTTGCTGAGTGCTTTTGCACCTCATCATGTATTGTTGTGCATTTACCGTGATTATTGTATACTTTATGAATTTTTACTTTACAGTAATTTGTATTCATGTATTCCTTTTCCAGCCTGCTTATTCCAGCTCAGAGTCAGGGTGGCCAGAGCCTATTTTGGCATCTCAGGGCATAAGAGGGGAACCAACTTTGGATAGGACATCAACCCATCACAGGGCACACTCCTACGCACTTGCTCTTACTCATACTGGGACAATTTAGACACGCCAGTAAACCTAAGGCGCCTATCTTTGGGATGTGGGAAGAAACTAAAGTACCTGGAGAAAGCCCATGCAGATGTGGGAAGAATGTGCAAACTCCACATGGAGAGTGGCTCTGGCTGGAAAGCATTTTTTTTCTTGTCAATGTTATGGGGAAATGATGGTGAACTAAACAATGTTATTCAAGGACCTGAAGTCAACTTCCGGAACTAAAAAAAGATTTGATTCATTACCTAACACTTTATACCAAAATATATTTTAGGTGAATCAGAGATTTGAATGTTAAAAATATACACTACAAAAACATAGAAGAAAACAGGTCAGGCATAGTGGTTCATGCCTGTAATCCCAGCACTTTGGGAGGCCAAGAAGGGAGGATCATTGAGCCCAGGAGTTTGAGACCAGTCTGGGCAACACCATGAGACCTGTCTCCACAAAAATTTAAAAATTAGCTGAGCATGGTGGCATGCAACTGTAGTCCCAGCTACTCAGGAGGCTGAAGTGGGAAGGCTGCAGTGAGCCATGATCATGCCACTGCACTGCAGTCTGGGTGACAAAGCAAGACCCTGTTCCTCCACCAAAAAAGAAACACACACACACACACACACACACACACACACACACACACGTGTATATATATGAACACATGGTAGATTTTTAACCATAAACTGGGAAAACAGGTTTCTTTCTTTCTTTCTTTCTTTCTTTCTTTCTTTCTTTCTTTCTTTCTTTCTTTCTTTCTTTCTTTTTCCTTTCTTTCTCTCTCTCTCTCTCTCTCTTTCCTTCTTTCTCTCTTTCTTTCTTTGTTTTGAGTTTCTCTCTTGTTGCCGAGGCTGGAGTGCAATGGCACGATCTCAGCTCACTGCAACCTCCGCCTCTGGGGTTCAAGTGATTCTCCTGCTTCAGCCTCCCCAGTAGCTAGGATTACAGGCATGCACCACCATGTCCAGCTAATTTTGTATTTTTAGTAGATACAGGGTTTCACCATGTTGGTCAGGCTGGTCTTGAACTCCTGACCTCAGGTGATCCACCTGCCTCGGCCTCCCAAAATGCTGGGATGACAGGTATGAGCCACTGTGCCTCGTCCTGAAGGCCTTTCTAAGATACTCCAAATAATAGAAACATTTAAAAATATAATTTCATAAGAAAGTTGGCATGAAAAAAAAATCCCACCACAAAGGAAGTTAACAAACAGGGAAAATATTTGCAATGCATATCACAGACAAGCATCAAAACCTCCACAGAAAAATCAACAAAGGTAATGGACAGACAATTTATGGAAGGGAAATGTGAATAGTTTCTTCTAAAAAAAAAAAACCAGAATTTGTGAGTGAAGCAATCTGGTCCTGAGCTTTTCTTTGTTGGGAATTTTAAAATTCATGATTCAATCTCCTTACCCATTATCGATCTGTTCAGATTTTGTATTTATTCATGATTCAGTCTTGGTAGGTTGTATGTATCTAGAAATTTTTCTTCTTCCAGGTTATCCAATTTGTTGTGGTACCATTAAAAATAATACTCTTTTATGATCCTTTTTATTTCTCTGACATCAGTTGTAAGGTCTCTTTCTTTGTTTCTGATTTTACTAACTTGAGTTGTCTCTCTTTTTCTCTTTCTTTCTTTTTCTTTTTTTGAAACAGTCTCACTCTGTCATTAGGCTGGAGTACAGTGGCACGATCTCGTCTCACTGCAACCTCTGCCTCCTGGGTTCAAGCGATTTTCCTCCCTCAGCCTCCCGAGTGGCTGGGATTACAGGCACCACCATGCCTGGCTTTTTGTATTTTTAGTAGAGATGGGGTTTCACCATGTTGGCCAGGATGGTCTCGATCTCTTGACCTCGTGATCTGCCAGCCTTGGCATCCCAGAGTGCTGGGATTACAGGTGTGAGCCACCACGCCTGGCCTCTCTTTTTTTCTTAATCTAGCTAAAGATTAGTCAATTTTGTTTACGTTGGAAGGTGTTGGATGTCTATTATTACCTTGATTGTGGTGATGAGATCATGGGCATTTGCATATGTCCTAGCTCATCCAGTTGTATACATTAAATATGTGCAGTTTTTATATATCAATTATACCTCAAAGCTGTTAAAAAACTCACAATAAGGAAATTGCACATTAAAATCATAATAGATACCATTTCCACCTATCATATTGGCAAAGATAAAAACAAGTTTGATAACTCACTGTGGCAGTGTTAAAATATATCCACAAATTCTTTGATACCCCTTTCCTTCAAGAGGTAGAGCTTAATTTGCCTCCTTGGGAATGTGGTTGGACTCAGCAACTCACTTCTAATGAATAAGACACAGCAGACATAGTGGTTTGTGGCTTCTGAGACTGTCATGAAAGGTGTGGCTGTATCCTACTTGTCTCATCTTGGATCACTCTCTCTGGACAAGGCCAATTGCTATGTCAGGAGGACACTCAAGAAGTCCTGCAGAGAAGTCCACATTGCAAGGAACTGAGGCTTTCCGCCAGTAGTCATGTGAGTGAGATGTTTTGGAAGTGGATCCTCCCACCCTGGACGACTGTAGCGTTGTCCAACCTCATGAGTCAGTGAGGCAGCTATTTAAGCTATTAAGCATTGTGGTAATTTTTTTTCTCTCTCTGTGACTCAGGCTGGAGTGCAGTGATCTCAGCTTATTGCCACCTCTACCTCATGGGTTCAAGCAATCCCCCACCTTCAGCCTCCCAAGTAACTGGGACCACAGGCACAAGCCACAACATCCAGCTGATTTTTTGTATTTTTTTTTTAGAGATGGGATTTCACCATGTTGCCCAGGCTGGTCTCAACTCCTGGGCTCAAGAGATCAGCCCACCTTGGCCTCCCAAAGTGCTGAGATTATAGGCAAAGCCACCATGCTGTAACTTTTTACACAGCAATAGATAACTAATGAACTCTTTCTGCAGTGAGCTGTGTAGAAATAGGCACCCTCATAAATTGCTGGTAGAAATGTAAATCAGATCAACTATGGAAACATATTAGATAATATCTGTTACAGTAAAAATGTAATTCCACATTTAGGAATTGCACAGGTGTGAAATATTCATTAAACAATGTTATTTATTATAGCAGTCTTTGTAATGATCAAAGAGTGAAAACAATCTAAATGTGTATCGTTACTAGGACTAGTTAAATAAATATGATACATCTATATGATGAAATTCTATGCAGCTACTAAAGAGAATAATGTAATTCTATAAACAAAGACAAAACAATGTGCACAGTATACTACCATTTTATTGTACAAAAGAAAAGAATGTGTACAGATTATCTTTGGATAGATACACATGAGATTGATAGCAGTGGAAAAGGTGGGACTCAGGAGTGGGAGAGAACTTTTCACTCCTTGCTTTTGATCCTTTTTGAAAGACCATTCTTTCATTATGTGTGTATATTACCTATCCCAAAAGTGAAAGAAAACTAAAATAGATAAAAAGTCACTCATGTTAAGAGAGTGCTTATAATGTGTTGCTGATATAAGCCTGGAAAGCCTTCCATTACAATCATGATAGCTAGGAGAATATCTTCAAGCATGGAATATAACTTAAGAAAGTTATGACCTAAGCCACTGTATTTTCTTCTGTCTAGAGAAAGCATAGATTTATAGGAGGTGGATGATCTGCTTAAAGTCTAGATAAAGAGAAATCCAATAGGAAGGATTTGTTGGTGGTTACACAGACCGTGGGAGAAAGGCAGTATTTAGCATATGTCAGTACTTTAGTACTAGGGAAGTATACTTTATGTGATTCAAGAACATTGTTTTTTGTTTTTTTGTTTTTGTTTGTTTAGGTTCTGTGCTCAGTAAACTTTTAATTACTAATTGTTTCTCTAGGTTTTTACAAGCTAGCTGCTTAATATTAGACACACATATCAGCCACTGCAAAAATATAGATCTCATTAGAAATTTTTAAAAGGCATTTTACCCATTTATACATCAATCTTTTTGGAGTTGAATTTGTGTGAATCAGGCCAAAGAACCAGAACAGCAATGACTGCTATAATGTGATGGAGTTTCTAGATACATAAAACTGAGGAGCAGAATCCACTTAGATTCCCTCTGCCTCTGAGACCTAGTAGAGTAGCCAGCCAGTCTCTCTCGGAGAGTTTACTCTCAACTTCTAAAATGCAATAAGCACAACAGAACAAAAGGGAAAGCATGCTGACTAGCAGTTCCTCTGAAAAATCCCTATGTGGTTTGATGATGTGATCCACCTAAGAAGGCTGATGAAAGCTCAGGACCCACCATTACATAGGGACCATGTAATTGAAAATCATCACCCTACTGGGTTCTTTGTGTCTATTTGGAAAACCTTTGACCTTTATAGTTTGAGAGGGGTGTGACCTAAGATCCTCACAAATTTCCAGATTTTCTGATACTTTATAGAATATCATTGGCACTATGAAATACATGCATAATAAAAGTCAAATTAAGATCTGGATATGGAGAAATCAGCTAGGCTTACTCACTAGCTGGATGATTTAAATGACTTAACTGTTAAACTAACCTTGTAGCATCACTTCTGTTTTGTTTTGTTTGTTTGTTCCATAACCATAAATGACTACATTGCACAGGCCTTTAGAGTCACTCACAAATAACTGAAACTGCACATGTTAACTTGGTGATTGTCAAAAGCCAACTGTACTGACCCTAGGTCTGGGCACCTCACTTAAAGGAATCATTGACTAACTTGAGAGGTTGAGAAGGGGAATATCTGTGTTTATGTATATGTTATCCATCCATTCAATTACTCATTTGTTTAACTTACATTTATTGAACATCTCTTTGCCAAGACCTATAGTATGTTTTTGGTAATCTGCTACTAGAACAGCGTAAGGAACTTTAGATGCACACCAAAAAGATTTAAAGGGGACATGACAGCTGTTTTCAGTCATGTGAAGAGGGAGAAGGCTTATCTGTGTTTTTCCATAGGGCACAATTAGGGAAAGTGAGTAGAGATAAGAAGAGTCAGACTTGGACATAAATTACAGATGAATCTTTGCCTTGTGAGCTGACCAACAATGGACCCACTGCATTGCAAAACCATCTTCCGGCAGGTAAAGTAAACTGCCAAAGCACAGTTAAGGAAGATGGAGCCCAGAAAGATTTAGTGACCTGGACAAGGGCGCATGGCCAGTGAATGGAGGGCCTGGCTTAGAACCCAGAATGAAAGACAGTCTAAGTCATTCAGCCCTTGGCCGGTAATGATTTTAACTTTTGCTTTTTCAACCCTAAAGCTTCATGATGGATTGTAATTTTGATGAAGCACATGCTGCAAGGCTAATGTGTGGGAGTGAGTCCCTGAGCTAGCAAGTAAATACCCACATCTCAGACTTTGAAGTTCCATACGTGTGGAATACGTAATAATTCTGGTGATGCATAATAATTTCCTTTTGTTTTATTATGAAAAGCAGTTAATGCTTATGGTAATGAACAAAAAGTAAAGAAAACTAAGGAAGTGAAGGTTCTTGTCAGAAATACGAAGGTTTGCATTAATTAGAGTGGCATGTTAAATTCAATGATGATGTGCATCTGTGAGGTGCAGTTGTTTCATTGAATGTTCCATAGTTTTGGCTATCTGCCACAGGAGTATTTGAAATGTTCAAGGAAATGATCAAGAAGAAAAAGAGTATTCTGTACTCATTCCATTGTTTCCCACAAATTCCCTTGTTCTTTTGCTCTAAATAATTTGAACAGTAGTTGTGGGGAAGAAGAAAAGATTCCTAATCAAATCTTACGAAGTGTGGGGAGGTATTGCACAAAGGTGTCTCATGACATGTGGCTTCCCTGCAGGTCCACACAGCCCATGGGAGTCCCTGGCTCCTCTGACTTGTCAGATGTTCCAGGTTGGTGTGACTCCAAATACAGCCGCAAGGACAGGCACCAAGTCCAATATGTTTCTGCCTTTCCCTTTAAGGAACAGGCCTATTCTTGTCAGCTCTAGGCCTGAGGCCTTGTTTCAGCATCAACCACTTCAAAATTTTTCTCCAGGATAGCAGAAGTAGTTCAAGCTTAAACACTGAAGCCGTGGCAGGACTTTTCTGGAACTTCCCAGCCCTCCATGTTTCCCTAACATAGTTCTCAGAGAGCAGGCCGTAGACCACCACCAGCAGCAGCAGCATTAGGGAGCTTGTTAGAAACGCAAATTTTCAATCCCGACCCCTGAGGCACTGCATCAGAAACTCTAGGGGAAGCCTCAGCTAGCTGTGTTTTAACAAGCCCTCCTAGTGATACTGATGCAAGCTGGAATGGATATGCTGCTAGGAGCAGAAAGAATGACTTGGGTTTAATGGTTGGTTTGATGTCCAATCTTGGCCACCCAGCCTTTTCTCCCCCAAAGGAGTGCTCAGGGAAGCCAACAATGATCAGAACATCTCTGTGTGCATCAAGAATCTACAGGGTTTGTCTGGGATTTCCCAGAACACAGGGTAGTAAGCAGAAAATGTTGTTAGATGCCTTCTGGGTTGGCTCCCTGTGGTCCTGCCAAGGTTTAAGTGGCACCCAGATTTTTCATAAATGGAAATAGAGATGTCAGCATACCCATGATGAACCATGAACAGTGATCCAGCTTGTAGAAACTATGCCGAGACCCCCAGACCAGCTGCTTTTTGTGTATTTCTACCTACAAAGCTGTCAATGTAGCAATTTTGCCAGCTCCAATTTTACATGAGAAAGCCAAACCCAACCATTTATATGATTCATATCTTTATTAATAGAACTTTACCAAATTAAATGTTCAATAACTAAAGTATCGAATTCTCTGCCTCTCTGTATGTTGCTCACCTAGTAAATCCTTCAGTCTCAGTCATTTCCCTCCTCCCTTCCTCACCGGGTTCTTGTTTTTCTTCTTTATGGCAGGCTGTGTTTATGTGACAGCTGTTTTATGTTAATATAAACATGCACCCCACTCCAACTGAATAAATGTCAAGAGAACAGTGGGAAGCCTATTTCTTCCTGTTACATCCTATCCTGCTCTCAGTGTGTGTGCCCGCTAATGACAAGCAACATTTGCAGAGGCCACACCTGGAAGGTTGTCCACATTCCAGGAAGATCCCAGAGATAAGGGAGGTCTGAGTTACAAACCCACAGTGGACTTTCCTCAGCAACACTTGGTTGCAGCCACTCATTGTTTATATTGTCAGTGTGTTTACCAAGGCCAGGGTAAAAAACCAGAGACTGCTAAAAAGGGGAGGAGACATGGAGGAATGGGGTCATGGAAAAGAAAGACCTGAACTCACATCAGCAATCCTGAAGCAACATCTCCATAATTCAGTGGTTTGTGATTTGGAGAGAGGCCACCAACACTTCTGGATTTTTTAAATGAGAAACATGATATTGGTCTGAAGTGTCATATTTCCAGGTGGTACTCTGGTGAGCAGAGGGTTAACTGCTTAATAAAGTCTTTCTCTTTTCAATGAAGGCAGTTGATTTCAGACTTTAATGCTGAAATCTCTGCTTTTCCCCCTGTGAGCTGAAGGAAAGAAAGAGGGAAGGAAGGTGGGAAAATACTATAATTTAGATATTCCTAAATTCTAATCAGAGAGTCCTGAATACCTGTTCTCACTGAAAAATTAACACTAAAAACTTGAGGTGTGGTTCCCTCCAGCTGGAAAGGGCTTGGGAGCCTCAATTCCTGGCTGGAGGGCTTGGAGCCAAGTAAGGAACCAGTCCTTGTTCCTCCGCTTAAGTGATGCCTGTTGACAACCTGTGTGAAGTAAACTTTAGGTTTGTGGATAAAAGTAGGCCTCTTCCTATAAACCTCTCCCTGGTAGTTAAAGAAAGGGCAATCTGTTATGAATAGACCAATCTGGGTTGGCCTTTACCTGAGTGGCAGAATTCATTCTCTAGAGTGCTTGTTTTTTCTTTTCTTTTTTTTTTTTTTTTACCAAACTCCGTGTGCTAAATAAAGGTCAGTGGAACAGTAGGCAGCCTGTTTCATCCTATTATGTCTCTTTCTTGCTACAAATCAGTTTAGCCTCCAAACCTTCCTGACAATACAAGGCTTTGAGGGTGGTGCTGCCACAGAGCTCTGCATGGCAGGGCTGTCCTGCTGTCCTATTCAGAGTCAAGCTCCCGAACAGCATCAGGGTCCCATGGAAGCTGGGGTGGATGAGATTGTAGCTAAACTGATGGACAGGGTGTAACTCAGGCTCTTGGAGGATCTTGTGCCCTCACAGGCATTCCCAACATGGAATCTGCCCCCTAAAAAAAATTCTGGGGCTGGGAGTTATGGGTTGGCAGGGGGTTGTTTGGGAGAAAAGATCCAGTACATGGTTTATGTAAAGATGGTACATGGGTTATGAAATGGAGGGCATTCCTAAAGAAATAGGGGTCCAGGAGCAAATCAGTGTGTTATTACCCCAAATAGTTTACCATGTACAATTAATTACATTAGAGTAAATTACAGGAGGGGCTCTGAAGTAACATAGATAGAGCACATACTATGTGCTAGGCATTGTTCATAATATATATGCAAATTGTCTCTCCTGTCCTTAATACCATGGATTCTCTCATTTGATCCTCTTAATAATCTTCCCATGCACACACTCTTATTGTCCTCAATTTCACAGATGAGTAAATGAAGTTTAAGTAATGTGCCTGGGGGTCACATGAGTAATTTAAGTGGACAACCAGGGGATTCTAAATCAGGTGCTGTAAACCTAGCCTTTACTCGTAACCACTGTTAAGAATGAATCTCAAACGTTAATGGGCAACGAATCACCTAGAGATCTTGTTGATAGCAGGAACAGATTCCTAAGGTCTGAGGTAGGACCTGGGATTCTGCATTTTTATCAGGCTCTCAGGAGTTGCTGGTGCTGCTGAGCTGCTCCAGGCTTCCGGCCACCTCTGGGTAGGAGGAAAGCAATTGGCCCAAAGGCCCAGAGCCTGGCCTCCTCTTTGTCAGCACTGTGCTTCCCATTGCACCGGCCCTCCCCTCCTTGAAACCCAGGAAGGAGACAGGGGAAGGGACGTCTGGAATTTCCATTATGACACTTACTCCTAGGCTTTGGAGAAGGCTTCTGCATCCATGGCCATGCACCCCACCCGCTTCCTGTCTTCATGACCCTAGGAGCCGGGGTGTCCAGCAGCAAGAATATCAAAGCTGTACTGCATAAGTCTGTTCATATCCCAGCTCCAACCCCTACCCTTGTCCCTGTTCTGATAATTTAAACTACATCCTACAGCCATAAGAAAACATTTTTGTGCATCTCTCATCTGTACTAGTAGTGTAATGGAAACCACCCAGGATTGGAAGGCCGAGGCTTGAGTTCCATCCCTACTTCACATCTTTTTTTTTGCTCAGAGGCTAGAAGCTTAATCTTTCTAGGCCTTTATTTTCCCTATTTTTAAGTGGAGCTAATAAAACTTATATGGCTTGAGTCTGTGGCCCCACCCAAATCTCAAATTGTAATCCCCAATGTTGGAGATGGGGCCTGGTGGGAAGTGATTGACTCATGGGGGCAGATTACCCTTTTGGCACTGTTCTCATAATAGAGAGTGAGTTATCGTGAGATCTGATTGTTTAAAAGTGTGTAGCACCTCCCCCCCCCCGCCCCTTCCTCTTCCTCTGGCCATGAGAAGACATTCTGCTTCCTCTTTACCTTCTGCCATGATTGTAAGTTTCCTGAGGCCTCTCCAGCCAGGCTTCCTGTACAGCCTGCAGAACCATGAGCCAATTAAACCTCTTTTCTTCATAAATTTCCCAGTTTCAGGTAGTTAGCAGTGTGAGAATAGACTGACAGAAAAACTAATCCCCAGTGTGTGGCCTAGGGATACTCTAAGGACTAAGAAACTTGCATTTGTGAAACAATTCGAGCTTCCTTGGAAATAAGTTCTCATTATGGAAATGTGTAAATAATAATATAGGTATTGCCAGAGTCTATGAATGCCTTCTGAGGCATTCAGCAACTTATAAGGCTTAATGACCAGTTCTCCTTCTGTTTGGTTTTAAAAACCTCTACTCATTATCTCATTTCCCTGAAGTAGTCAAAGGAAGTGGCTTGCTTGAAATTCACATTTGATTTCATCATCAGTCAAATTCCAGTCAAGTGCCAAGACACTGCATTTCTAGAGACAGAATTCCCTATCGCCAACCCAGGCTGTAGTAGCAGTGAGTGGCCTGCTTCTATACGTAAACAGGACATTTTCGTTGGCTGTGCTAGAGCCAGACACCCTGCAATGGAACCCAAACTGCTTCTTTGTTTCCCTAAAAATAGCCAGTCATTTGGGAGTTCCAGACAGGTTCATATTCCCATTGCCAGTCTGAGAAAGGCAGGGCTGGATTAGTTGGAACAGCAAAAAAAATTCTCCCAGCATTCTGGGAAGGAATGTAGGCTAAAAAATGTGTGTGACAGGCACTTTCAATCCCTATCCAAAGGGCCACTTCTTACTTCTCCAATGTGCGGGAAAACTGTTTTTGTCTGTGAGTAAGGCACAATTGCTTTATTCAGAAAAGGAGACATTCACCTGGAGCACTGTCTGCCTGGGAGTCGGGAAATCACATTGTTGGGATGGTGATTCCTCCATTGCTGAGAGTGATTTCTCTTGTACATGGAATGTCTTAACAATCTTTCTATCACTTCATTACAAGGTTAGGTTTTTACTTCCCCTGTCTCTTGGCACACAGCATGGAGCTTTCCTGCCTTTTCCCATTTGATTTTCATTTATTCCCCTGCCGAATGCATTGCGAAGTAAAGGGTTCACATCGCTGGTGACAAGGCTGTGGATTCAGAAATCACTGATAAGCATGGGGCAGGGCTGCGCAAATCTGAATGCACTAAGAGACCTGAAGGGTTGGTTGGTTTGTTTCCTGCCAAACAGTTTATCTTTCAATTTCATGTAAAGAGATGAAATGGTACATGGGGTTTACAATTCACCAAATGCTCCTCAATCTAATCAGTCACCCCTCACATAGACCATCGCCTAAAAGCTGGTATATCTGTCTGCTCTGCTCTGCTTCTTTCATTTGTTGTTTTAGTCTTCTCTACGTTTCTTCTATTTCCTCTTCCCTCCACTTTCTCCCTTTTTCTTCTTTCAAGTTTTTACTTTGTGTCTGGGACAGCCTCCCACTTTCCTCCCTGTAAGGTTATTCTTGTAAGGATATTGCCGAGTTTAAAATGAGGAAACTGAGGCCAGCACGAGACAAATTAAATTCAAGTTTATTCAGCTCCCGGGCGAGGTTCTGTGGTCCCAGGGGAGGGAGAGAGAGAGAGGAGCCAGAGAAGTCGTGCCCGGCCATTCTGGGCGTGGGGTTTTATAGGGGTTGAGGGCAATAGATTGGTCAGTGGGGAAACAAAGCATGGGCAACTGCATTGGTCATAGAGAGACTGGACCTGGACTTGGCAAGCTGCCATTGGTCAGGCTCTCGGCGGGATTTTTGAATTTTGGGCTGAGAGCATGATTAGTGCTGAGGGTGGGGCTAGGGGTGGAATGCAGGAGTGGGTGTGGGGAGCCCTCATGGAGAAGGCAGGCGCTGAGTAGGACGTCCGGCCTCCTGAAAACAGTGTTATCAGGTGCAGAGGGGGTGGGTATTGTCCATCCGGCTCCCAGCGAGGCTGTCGGCCTTACACTCACCACCTCAGTTAAGGCTGAGTCAAGATGTTCTCCTCTAGTAAATCTGACCACTAGGCAGATTTACATCTAGATGTAATCTGCTATGTGATCCCAGCATGCCTACCTCAATTTTCCTTTCCCCTCTAGTTTCTGATTAATTATCTTTAAAAGTCACAATTGACCATTACCTCTCTTGATAAGTGTGAATCCAATATAGTGTTCCAAACATGAAAATATGCCTCTTTCCTGTAATCCCAGCACTTTGAAAGGCTAAGAAGGGCAGATTCCTCGAGTCCAGGAGTTCAAGACCAGCCTGGGCAACATAGTGAGACCCTGTCTCTACAAAAAATACAAAATTTGGCTGGGCATGGTAGTGTGTGCCTGTGGTCCCAACTACTTGGAAGGCTAAGGCGGGATGAGCTGTGATTGTGCCAGTGTACTCCAGCCTGGGTGACCTGTCTCAAAAAACAAGGGTGGGGAGATGGAGAAAGAAAATATGCTTTCAGTTGTTGTAAAAACAAAACCAATTCCTTATAATGTACACAAGTATCCCCTGCACCCAGGTTGTGTTTTGGTTCTGTCTAAATGGACCAGTTCTGTCTTTTACCCAGTTCCCTTTTTGCCCTCTCCAGAGAGCAACACACTTAAGGGCCCAGGGAGGATTGGTTTATTTCAAAGTTCAAAATGCCCCATTCTTTATGGACAGCCAGAATCCGACTCTTTCTGGTGTAGCTTTCTCAAATTGCTGGCGACTGCAGGGGAGCATGGGTTTCACCACCTGCTGGCTCCACTTCTTGATGGCTGTTTGACCTTGAGCTGAATATTCCCATCTGCAAAACAGGAATGATAGTATATACCATGTGGGATTGTTGGACGGCTAAGACAGAATAATTTATGTACAATATTTAGCAGGGAGTCTGGCATATATATATATATATATATATATATATATATATATATATTTGAGATGGAGTCTTGCCAGATTGGAATGCAGTGGTGCGATCTCAGCTCACTGCAACCTCTGCCTTCTGGGTTCAAGTGATTCTCCTGCCTCAGTCTCCCAAGTAGCTGGAACTGCAGGTACCTGCCGCCACACCCAGCTAATTTTTGTATTTTTAGTAGAGACGAGGTTTCACCATGTTCGTCAGGATGGTCTCAATCTCTTGACCTTGCGATCCACCCGCCTTGGCCTCCCAAAGTGCTGGGATTACAGGTGTGAGCCGCCATGCTCAGCCAAGCTTGGCATATATTAATAAAAATGAAAATTTGTTAATTCTTTCATTTGTCAAATGCCTGCAAAGCATGGAAAGAGGTTCCATTTGTGACATGAAAATGCGTTTGCCCACTCTCCCCCACCACACACAGCCCCTCCTCACTCTATAGGGAATGATGTCAATTCACAAATCAATTCTCCCTTCTCCACTCTCAATTTTTATATTTGGCCCTAGAGGCCTATATGTTCCAGCATCCTGGCTAGAGCTGGCTATGATTCTGTACCAGTGAAGACCCATAATAATCATTGTTATGAGAGGAACAAAAGTCCCATCCTGACTTTTAGGGAGGACTTTTTTTGTGTGGCTTTGGAATGGTCTGTTTTTACATTTATATGCACAAAGAGTTGCTTGACATAAAGCATACAAAACAGTTTGAATTTTCTTCACATTAGGAGACCTTCTGGCCAGGTGCAGTGGCTCGCGTCTGTAATCCTAGCACTTTGGGAGGCTCAGGCGGGCAGATCACCTGAGGTCAGGAGTTTGAGAGCATCCTGACCAATGTGTTGAAACCCCGTCTCTACTAAAAATGTAAAAATTAGCAGGGAATGGTGGCGGGCGCCTGTAATCCCAGCTACTTGGGAAGCTGAGGCAAGAGAATTGCTTGAACCCAGGAGACGGAGGTTGCAGTGAGCCGAGATCGTGCCATTGTACTCTAGCCTGGGCAACAAGAGCAAAACTCCATCTCAAAAACAAAAAACAAAAAACAAAAAACCTTCTCTCACTTACCCAACTCAGTGCATTTGGTAAGGTATATCTTTAAGAAAACTTTTCCAACAGTGGAGCCAGCTGCTGGATAGTTTTTTGGTTTTTTTTTTTCATCCTAATAAAAACACACAGGACCCTGCCCTGGTTTCTCATGTATGTTCTTGCTGGTAACATAGTTTGGAGGCACTGTTTTACCTTTATTTTTAGTGCCTTGGACTTTAGGGAATTGAGTCTTGTTTTGCTTTGATTTGTTTCAGTTTAGAGGTGTGTGTGTGTAGGTTTGCATGTGTGTCCGTGTGTGTGGTGTTTCATTGCCTGCCAGCCAGCCTGTCCTCTTCCCACCTTCTCATCTTTACTCTTTTCTATCTATCTTTCCTTAAGGCTTCTTTTCCCAAATGAATGGATGATATCTATATACTTCTAAAACACTCAGTGAGACTCAGCCCCTGTCAAACTCTAGAACATCCTTCTTGGTAATTTAAAATAAGGATGCAGAGAGTATGGTCTCACATAATGAGCCCTGTCCAAGTTCTAAATCAGTCGATTCAGTGGTCAATACACTGACCACATGCATGTCAATTGCTCCATAATCACTAGCCCTTGATATGATTTGTTTGCCTAGATTGACCATTTTGCCTCAACAACTTAATTGTTTTTCAATTTAATATATTGTTTTTCTATTATTAGTTATGACTGTGGAAATAGCCAATTAGAGAAGAAAACTATTGAATAGAGATACCAGGAGGACACTTCTAAATCTGTCTGTCAAAATTAGGTTTGGAGTTTCAGCTGGAACAAGGGTACACTAAGGCGCTGAACAAAATTCCTGGGCTGATCACTTTTGACTGATTTGACTGCTTAATTTGGTCAAAATACCTACTAATTTGATCAGATGGCCTACTTGAGTGATAATGTATATATGACACTGCATGTACCCAATAGTGCATTCAAAATGGTCTCTATAGCAACTGTTTTCATTTATTCATTTACTCATTAATCCTATATATTATTACTGAGCATCCTACTGTGTTCTAGGGGTTCTGAAAACTGGGGCTACAACAAGAAACAAAATAGTCCTTGCCCTCAAGGAGTTATATTCTAGTAGAGAAGTAGATAATAATCAAGAGAGCAAATAATCCATATAGTCATTTTATTTTTTATTAATTAATTAATTTTAAGCCAAGGTCTTGCTTTGTCTCCCAGACTTGAGTGCAGCAGCACCATGACAGCTCAGTGCAGCCTCAAATTCCTATGCTCAAGCAATTCTCCCACCTCACCCTCCTCAGTAGTTGGGATTATAGGCATAAGACACCATGCTGGCTAATTTTTACATTTTTTGTAGAGACAGGGTCTCACTATGTTGCCCAGGCTGGTCTCAAACTCCTGGGCTCAAGCAAGCCATTCTCCAGCTTCAGCCTCCCAAAGTGCTAGGATTACAGGTGTGAGTCACTGCACTAGGCCCATATAGTAATTATAACAGAGAGAGGTGCTCTAAAGGAAAAGAAGGCAAAGGGTTGGAGAACAATAAAGAGGATCATTTTATATTAAAAGTGATGAGGGTGAGCCAGTCTGCAAAAGTGACATTTGAGCCAGTATGGCAAACCCAATATGTTGATCTCTTCCTGTCTGTCCACCCACTCTCTTTTGGGAGGAAGCCTGGAAATTTTTAGTTTTAAATCAATTTCCCTAAAATCTGCAAAAATTACTTCAAAACTGGCACACCATGGCTGTTGCTAGAGCTTTCATTTCTGCAAGTTTTTACAAATTATAGAAGACGGTGTAGATGAGCAGATTTTTCTGAAAGCCACAGTTTATAATCTCTTCTTTGTCCATTCAAACATGTCTTCTCTAATTTTTGCTTCGATTTATGATTTAAGAGCCCTTGTCTTCACACAAAATCACAGCTATTTAAACAGAACTTAAGCAAGTGCTGAGGCAAAAGTCCATTTCAGGATAGATGAAACAATTATACCACAAATAAAGTGTCTCTTCCTTCCCAATCCTACTTCTTAAATAACATTTTAGTCAAATCTCCCAAACCTTACTCCAAAAAAGAAAATGTCTCTGAAATTCTTGTAGTTCCAACCATAAAATATGTCTGTTGTGAGTTTTTTGTTTCCTGTCAAAGGTTTTTTCTTCCTTACTGAAATTGTCTACATAAAGTATCTGAAGCAGTTGGGATTGTTCCACAGTATGTTTAGTTGAACTGAGAGGCTAAGTGAATTTAGGAGTTTTTCCAAGGGGAGACCATGGTTGCATGAATGCATCACTGACTACCCACACAGATTCAACATGCATAAAAGAGAAAGATGCATTCTGTGTGAATATGGAAGCAGATTCTCCCAGGGCCATTTTTCAGTAATAATAATAACTAGCATTTATTAGTGCTCTCCAAGTGCCAGGTATTGTTATAAAACATTTTTAAACTTATTTTTCAAACTGTGATTGTCTTCATTCTATAGATAAGGAAACCAAAAGAGAAGTTTAGTAACCATTCTAGGATCACACAGCTAGAATGGGCAGAACCAGGAATAGAACCTCAGTCGACCAGATCTGGAACCCACCCTCTTTACCTCTCGTTATACAACCTCTCAGTGGCAATCAATGTGAGTTACATAGGCAGCCAGTGTGTACGAATGTGACATCAGTAGTTGCTTATGTCCTGGCATCCTTCCTGGTTAGTTGGTGGCCCATTCTGATTGGTCCCTGCTGTACTGATTGCTAAAATTTTTTATTCTATGACAGCTTTAATCCACTTCTCACATCTCCAAGCTCTGGCTCTATGTCCTATATCTCATTTGCAGCAGAGGTCAACAGGGTGTCAGTTTTGCTGCTCAATTGTAGCAGAAATAC
This sequence comes from Cacajao melanocephalus, assembly GCA_963573385.1. Lineage (NCBI taxonomy): Eukaryota > Metazoa > Chordata > Mammalia > Primates > Pitheciidae > Cacajao > Cacajao melanocephalus. The sequence goes on along the minus strand of CAUYLG010017963.1, from coordinate 15,603 downwards.
AGTACAGAAACAAAGTGTTCTTTGTATTCTTTAAAGATTTGCTGTTTCAACTTACTCATTTGATAAATGAGGAAACTGGGGCTCAAAATTGAGAAGAGGTCCCCAGATACACTCAGCTCAGTCCTTGGTCTAGAACCCAGATTTCCCAATCACTAATGATCCTACTGTATACATCTTCTTCCTCCCCTCAACTCCTTCCATGAACTGTGGCCTCAGAAAAGCTCAGAGCATAGACAGGTTAGGGAGGGGATTTGAGAAGGGTAAAGAAAGGTGGAGAAGCAGAGTAACATTTTTACCACATGGTATCCCATCAAAGCATTTAGAGATATTGCCAGAATGGTTGATTCCCATGAAACTGCTCTACCTGGTCCTACTGATCACTCCTCTCTGATCTTCTGTGTGGCTTCATTACTCCTCCCCCGATATATAATATTGATGCTCTCCAGGGGTCCAACCTCAAGCCACTTCCTTTCAAAGAATTCATTCAAACCCATTCTCTTGGCCAACTTTCTTTTTTTTTTCTTTTCTTTTCTTTTTTTTTTTTTTTTTTGAGACAGAGTCTCACTCTGTCACCAGGTTGGAGTGCAGTGGCACAATCTTGGCTCACTGCAACCTCCGCCTCCCAGGTTCAAGTGATTCTCCTGCCTCAGCCTCCTGAGTAGCTGGGACAACTGGCATGTGCCACCATGCCCAGCTAATATTTTTGTATTTTTTTAGTGGAGATGGGGTTTCATCATGTTAGCCAGGATGGTCTTGATCTCCTGAACTCACGATCTGCCCACCTAGGCCTCCCAAAGTGCTGGGATTACAGGCATCAGCCATGGCACCCAGCCGTGGCCAGCTTTTAAGTGACATCACTTTAATTACCAATGACACATCAATGATTTTTATCTATTTCGAGGCTCCTCTCAAGATATAGACCTTATTTCAAGCGGTCTAGGGCCTCAATGGCTCCAGCTCAACATATTAAAAAAAAAAAATTATTTCCTCCCCAAATCTAATCGTCCTCCAATATCCCTCCTCCATGACCCATGTCTTGGTTATGACTAACACAATAAACCTGGTGTTCAAAACACTATCACTCCCTAACTCACCTTCTATTAATTGTCAAGACCTATTGATTAGACTGATGAAATCTCTCAAATCTATCTTCTTCTACCCATACATTAATGCAGGTGTCCTTAATTTTCTCCTGCATTGAAAAACAATGTTGAATCAAAGTCTAATATGCATATACAATCAGTATACAAATCATTGTATAGCTGAACATACCCATGTGACCAATACCATCCAGAAGCACAGTATTACCTGAACTACATCGAAGTCCTACTTTCTCAAAGACTGGTGGCTGATATTCCACTGCTGATGTTTGTTCATTTTCAGGCCCCAATAGTTACTAAAATTCAGATATCAAAGGTGGAGTAGCATTTCCAGCTATCATCAGTTAATGTATTGAAGCAGGAGCGGCCACAAACAAACTCTCAAACACCAAACAGGGAAGGAAGTGGTAATTTTATTTGGCTAGGAGCTGCGGCAGGCATAGATGCCTCAACAACCAAGCTCCCCAACAAAGAAAACCCTGGCCCTTTTAAAGGCTTACAGTCTAAGAGGTGCACGTGTGAGACGGTCTAGAGTCTGGGGGACATGACTAGGTGGGGGTCTGAGCAGTTGAGCAAGAACAATACCTTTCAGGGAAAATTCCTCCATACCATGTCTGTGATTTATAGATAGGGTTGTGGTTAGTAGTAGGGGGTTTAATCCTTAACCTTGCCTGCAGCGCCAACCTGTCCTTCCACTGACCTCCTCTGGCTAACTTTTAACTTCTCCTTTTGAAATGCATTTTGAAGGCTAAAGGAGAAGTGGCCTTAGAAGCTTAAGAGGAAGGGGTCTTCTTCCTCAGTTTAGCTAAGTGTGTGAACAATTTAAGAGCACAGTTAATACAGAGAGAAAGAGCATGGGCCACTGGGGAATTGAGAGACAAAAACTTACCCAAGGGTTGGAGGATTTTGAGAGAAGTGGTTGGAGATGCTGATCTACACTGCCAAAGACAAACCACCTGCTTGACTGTTTTGCTGAGGACAGGCTCCTGTGGTAACAAAATAGTGTAATGATATCCCCTTGCCCCCCAAATGTTCTGCTCCTTATTTGGATTCAGTGATTTGTGGTAGAACTTAAAGGACTCAGAAATAATAACAGCAGGAATAAAAGTGAGGGTGAAACTCCTGAGGCCTTTGAAGTTAGAGTAGGTGAGACCAAAGAATTGAAAATCCATTCATGAGAGTTTGCCAAACTCATGTTATATCAAGTTCATTCTCTGCCTCATGATAGATCAAAGTAAGATGATCTGTGTTGAACTGCATTTGGGGGCGATCTTGAATAGCACATTACTTATCCGTAATTTGGTCCACAGGAAGGAGCACCTTGCAGCAAGGCTTGTATAGGTAGCTTTTTTGTTCCTTTTCTGCAGGGCCTCTTCTCTAACCTTAAGATTGCAATTTTACCCAAAACTGTATTTATGCTTTTGGCCACTACTGCTACAGTCCTACCTATTTAAATAGCTGTTTGTATAGAAAAACTCTCTTGTTTTCTTTATAGCCATTAGAAGAACACTCAGATTTATTTTTGATGACTAGAATATAGATTAATATTACTGGCCAAAGATATTGAAAAAAGTATCTTCCTTAGGCTGGCTCTCAGGCCAAGAAGAATTGTTACATGCCATGGAGTTATGCCAGAATAATTTTTAAGCCCAATTAAATAGTGAGAAGTTTTCAAATGCAACTGAGTTGCTCCCAACTCTTATCAGACACTATTCAATTGACCATGAAGATATCAACAGGCAACTCAATTCCATTTGATTTCTTCAGAAACAACTGGGTGGCTGCTGAGTAACTCAGCTGATTCTCACATTCTCAGGCAGAGCTCAGTTAAACTAAGGGAAAGAAGGACATGTGGTTAAAGGAATACTTAGTGGATGTCAGTTAAGAATTAATCAGACGCTTCTTTGCCCTGCAAAAGCTGGGCTAGTGTGATGAAAGGAAATACTTGGGATATAGTAACACTCACATACCACACATTTATTCTTTCATCAAGCAGTCTATACAGTGCCAGGCACTGTGCTAGTCTCTAAGGCTGTAAAGACTAGGCAGAAAGACTACAGTCATTTATCTCCCCATCTCTATTCTCCTTTTTCTGGTGACAGTCCCTGATTTGGGGATAGGGAATCCACCCTCCATTCTGAATCTGTGCAATCTAAGGACTTTTATCCCAAAATTTAGGGGTAGATCGTGTGATCCTGGCTTAAGCTAATTACTGCATTACATTACATTCCTCTGACCATAATAATTTATTTAAGAGATGCCAGGTAACCTAAACTGGTCTAATCAGAGTGAACCTCAGACTTTTAGGAGAGCTTTCCACAACAAATCTTGCTCTTTCTGCTACCTGAAAGAATGCTTGCTCTTTTGTCCACCTGAAAGTAGTTGGCCACTAAGTGCATTTCACCAGCACATAGAGAGAGTTCCAAAAAGTTAGGGATTATCATGGAGCTTACTCATTAAGCCACTACAGCAGAAGGCTCAGCCAAGGGATGGTTAAAACTGGCTACAGTGAATTATTTGAGCTCAGAATCTAATTGTAGTGGAAGCTAATCCTAAACCCCTATACCTTATAGACCCATATCCAACTTTTTGGGTAACAGATCAGGGTGAATTGGTCAGTAGATCTAGACAGAAAAAAAAAAGCCTAAGCTGAGTCTGTCTTCAATCTGTATTAACTTAGGATCAAGAAAACAGGTTGGTAGAAAGAGAGCAATAGAAATATAATAATATGTATGGGGAAAAGGAGTGGTTGGATTGTTTCTTTCCCTTTGTATGCTCTTCATCTTCAGGATGATACTGACTCAACTGAATGAAAAGTGAAAAAAAACCGTTAAGATTTATAAACACGTGACCCCCAAGTAACCAGTACAGCTCCTGGTTTTTTAGTGAATTGACTTGCTATCTGAGTGACCTTGCCAAATCAAGCACAAACAGCCTTAATATAAGCCTTAAGAGTGTAAAATACATAGAAAGTAACCAACAACTCTGTAATGTGACACTATGGAATGAAGTGGAGAACCCCCTAGTTTACTCAAAATGCATGTTCTTCTGAAGCAGAAAAGTAGAGGGCTTGGTTACTGAGAACAGCCTGGAGAGATGCTGACTCTGAGATGCAATTTGAGGGCCACAAAGAAAGACACTTCTCTGACGTCATGATTTTGTTAGGAATTTGGGTTTAATATAACAGGAGAAATGTACTGCCTAATAACAATCTAAGAGGAGGCATGAAATCATGAAGCCATGTCATATGGCTTCAAATGCTGCTAGACCATGTATGTGGCAGTGACAGTGGGTATCCCATGTGTGGGTCAAGATGGCTATGGGGAGACCTATATAGACCGATCTAAATAATTATAAGCTTGCTTGGCTCAGAGTACACTGAAGTTTATACACCACACTAAACTATATTATTGGTCAAGTTAATTAGAAATCAAGCAGCAACAGGAGGCCTAAGGTAAAGGCCATCCGAGAGCGCAGCAACACCGGGGAACACCGAGTGGTGGTTGCAGAGTAGGCAATACTGTTGTGGTCCCACGAATGTCTTCTCAACATGGAGACTGCATGAGGATCTGTTAAAAGAGGGCTTATGCAAAGATCTCTGAGAAGGGAGGCGACCTCTACTCACGAGATCCGGGAGGGTCTTTGCAGATGGGAGCTGGCAAGAAGGAGAAAAGTCTTGCAGGGCAGAGATCACCACGGAACGTCTCAGGCTTTGCCTAGGTTCCCAGAATATGGAGTGATTTTAATTGCTCTATGTCCTCAATGCTCAGGAGATAAAAGCCCCTTGATGCATTGGGTGTGATCAGAGCCCATGGCTCCTCATCCGCTATACTTCTGATGCAGCCGCACCCTGATAACAATCAGTGATAAACTCAGAGTACTAGTTTAGCATGTCTTAGAAGGATCTCAAGAGCTCTCTGCCAGGCTATCTTACCTACCCTTTCACCCTCCCCTTCCATGCCCATAAGATCAATGAGATTATGCACATAATAAAAGTGTTTGGAGCCCAGAGCTTGGGGTCAGTGTGGTTTCCATGCTTGCATTGGTCCCCTGGACCCAGGCTGTAATTTCAACTCTTGTGTCCCTGTCTTTATTTTCTTTTCTCAATCCCTCATCACTGCGCCGACTAAGGGAACCCACGTACGGGGATGGGGCTGGTACACAACAGAATAGCAATAGAACTATTGTAAACAATGCAATTAATTTCTCAAATAGGTACTATGTTAATTTTGTATTGTTTCTGTAACCAATTATCACAAATTTTGTGGCTTAAAACAACACAAATTTATTCTTACAGTTCCATTGCTTAGAAATCTGACACCAGTCTTTCTGGGCTAAACTCAAGATATCAGCAGGTTATATTCTTTCCTAGAAGATCTAGAGGAAAATCCATTTTTTTCCTTTGTTCAGCTTCAAAGGGCTGCTTGCATTCTTTTGTTCATAGTCTTCTTTCCCCATCATAAAAGCCAGAAATATGACATTTCTCTATCCTCCCGTAGTCACATTTTCCTCTGACGACATCTCCCTCAACCACGAAATGTTCTGTAATTTTAAGAGCCCAGGTGGTTAGATTTGGCCCACCAGGAATCCTGTACAATCTTTCATCTTAAGTTCTGCAACATAATCACATCTTTAAAGTCCATTTTTGCCTGTAAGGTAACATGGTCACAGGATCTAAGAATTAAGACATGGACACTTTTAGGGAGCAATTATTTTGCCTACTAAGGATACTATTTTCAATACTAGAAAAAACTGAAGCATAATGTGTAATTGTCTAATGGGTACTTCCTGCCTGCTGCACAGACAAAACCAATTCACTGAGACCATGGAATTGCAGTAAAAAAAGAGTTCAGTTGACACAAAGCTGGCCACATGAAAGATGGAATTATTACTCAAATCAATCTCTGTGACTGCTCAGAGGTAAGGGGATTTTCAAAGATAGTTTTGGGATATCAGGAGTTGGAGAGTACTGAGAATGGAGCACTGAGAAAAAGAGGATGGGGGAAAAATAATTGAAGAAAATTCTTGAATGAATAACAGACCCCAAAGCACAGATCCAGGAAGCTCAGATAATACCAAGAAGGTAAGTACCCTCAAAGTACACACACACACACACACACACACACAAACACAAACACACCCCTAGACATATCATAGGCCAACTTCAGAATGTCAAAGACAAAGAGAAATCTCGAAAGAAGCCAGGACAGGAAGTGGATAAAAACCCTACCTATAGAAGAGCAGTGGTAACAATTATAGCAGACTTCTCATCAGAACCCAAAATATAACTGCAAACAAGAAGAAAATGAATGGAAAATTAAGTGTTGAAAGAAAAATTTACCAACTTAGCATTCTATATCTAGCAAAATTATTCTTCAAAATGAAGAAGAAATGAAGATTTTTCTGAAGCAAAAACAGGGAATTCTTCACCAGCAAACCTGCCCTGAAAGAAATTTTATAAGAAATTCTTTAGGCAGGCAAAAATGATATAGATTAGAAACTTGGGTCTACATAAGGAAAGGAAGAACATTAGAGAAGGAATACATGAAGGCAAAATAAAATCTTAGTTTTTATTCTTAATGCTTCTAAAAGATATATTTGTTGAAGCAATAATAGTAGCAATGTATTGGGAATATCCCTATTCCCAGGAAAGAGAAAATAACAGCTAACTCCACAGCCTGCAATATCCTGACTAAACAGAGGTCCTGAGTGTGTCCACATGAAAACTAACCTTTGAGAAAGTCAGCACACTAAACTTATCTACTACCAAGGATTCCCATAGAGTCTACTTCACTTCCCTGCCACATCCACCAGAGCAGGTGCTGGTATCCATGGCTGGAAGACCTGAGACTGATCACATCACAGGACTCTCTACAGACATTCTCCAGCATCAGTCCAGAGCCTGGTATCCCCTCAGGTGGCTAGATACACAAAAACAATAACAATCATTGGAGTAAGGCTCTAAGGAAGCCCCATTCCTAGGGTAAGGGGGAGAGCGCCACATCAAAAGATCACTTCATGAAACAAAATCTGAACAGCAGGCCTTGAGTTTCAGAACTTTCCATGGAAATAGGCTATCCAAATGAGAGGGAACCAGAAAAATAATTCTTATAATATGGCAAAGCAGGGTTCTGTAACACCACCAAAACATCACACTAGCTCCTAGCAATGGATCCTAACCAAGAAGAAATCTCTGAATTGCCAGATAAAGAATTCAGAAGGTTGATTATTAAGCTACTCAAGGAGATACCAGAGAAAGGTAAAACCCAACTTTAAGACATTTAAAAAACAATAAAGAATATGGATGAAAAATGCTCCAGAGAAATAGCATAGAGAATAAACAATCACAACTTCTGGAAATGAAAGACACACTTAGAGAAATGCAAAATGCACTGGAAGATTTCAACAATAGAACTGAACAACAAGAAAAAAGAACTTCAGAGCTCAAAGACAAGGCTTTTGAAGTAACCCAATCAGACAAAGACAAAGAAAAAAGAATTTTGATAAATGAACAAAGTCTCCAAGGATTTGGGGATTACGTTAAATGGCTAAACCTAAGAATAGTGTTCCTGGAAAAGAAACCTAAAACTTTAGAAAACATATTTGAGATAATAAGCCAAGAAAACTTCCCTACCTTGCTAGAGAGCTAGATATCCAAGTAGTAGAGGCTCAAAGAATACCTGGGAAATTCATCACAAAAAGATCATCACTTAGGCAAAAAGTCATCAGGTTATCTAAAGTCAAGACAAAGGAAAGAATTTTAAGAACTTTCAGGCAAAAGCATCAGGTGACCTACTAAGGAAAACCTATCAGATTAACAGCAGATTTCTCGGCAGAAACACTATAAGCCAGAAGGGATTGGGGTCTTATTTTAGCCTCCTTAAACAAAATAATTGCAAGCCCAGAACATTGTATCCAGCAAAACTAAGCTTCATAAATGAAGGAGAGATAGTCTTTTGTAGACAAACAAATGCTGAAAGAATTCACCACTACCAAGCCAGCACTACAAAGCTGCTAAAAGGAGTTTTAAATATTGAAACAAAACTTGAAATACACCAAAATAGAGCCTCCTTAAAGCATAAATCTCATATGCCTTATAGACTATAAAACAATAACACAATGAAAAAAAAATGAAGGAATTCAGGCAACAACTAGCATGATGAATAAAACAGTACTTCATATCTCATTACCAATGTTAAATATAAATGGCCTAAATGCTCCACTTAAAAGACACAGAAAGGTAAAATGAATAAAAACCCACCAACCAAGTATCTTCTGTCTTCAAGAAACTTGCCTAATGCATAAGGACTCACATAAACTTAAGGTGAAGGGGTGGTAAAAGGTATTTATGCAACTGGACACCAAAAGTGAGCAGGAACATCTGTGCTTATATCAGACAAAACAGACTTTAAAGCAACAACAGTTAAAAAAGACAAAGAGGGATAATAATAAAAGGATCAGTCCAACATGAAAATATTACAATCCTAAATATAAATGAACCTAACACAGGAGACCTCAATTTATAAAAAAAATTATTATTAGACATAGAAAATGAGACAGGTGTCAACACAATAATAGTGGGGGACTTCAATACTCCACTGACAGCAGTAGACAGGCCATTAAGACAGAAAGTTAACAAGGAAACAGTGGACTTAAACTATACCCTAGAACAATGGATTTAACAAATATTTATAGAACATTCTACCCAACAATTGTAGCATATACATTATTTTCATCAGCACATGGAACATTAACCAAGAAAGGTCATATGACAGGCCAAAAACAAATCTCAAAAAATGTAGGAAAATCAAAATTATATTAAGTATCCTCTCAGTCCACAGAGGAAATTGAAAATCAATTCCGAAAGGCATCCTCAAAACTATATAAAAACATGGAAATTAAATAACACACTCTTGAATGATCTTTGGGTCAACGATAAAATCAAGATGAAAATTTAAAAATTATTTGAACTAAAATTAAATAGGCAAGATGGGCTAATAGGAACAGCTCTAGTCTGCAGGTCCCAGCAAGATCAACACAGAAGATAAATGACTTCTGCATTTTCAACTAAGATACCCAGCTCATCTCAAAGCATCTGGTTAGACAGTGGGTGCAGCCCACAGAGAGTGAGCAGAAGCAGGGTGGGGCATTGCCTTGCCCGGAAAGCTCAAGGGGTTAGGGAACTCCGTCGCCTAGCCAAGGGAAGCCGTGAGGGACTGTGCCAAGAGGAATGGTGCATTCCAGCCCAGATACTATGCTCTTCCCATGGTCTTCACAACCTGCAGATCAGGAGATTCCCTCAAGTGCCTACACCACCAGGGCCCTGAGTTTCAGGCACAAAACCGGGTAGCCCTTTGGACAGAAGTTTTTTTTTTTCATACTCCAGTGGTGCCTGGAATACCAGCAAGACAGAATCATTCACTCCTGTGGAAAGAGGGCTGAACCCAGGAAGCCAAGTGGTCTAGTTCAGCAGTCCCACCCCCACGAAGCAAAGTAAACTAAGATCCACTGGCTTGAAATTCTCGCTGCAAGCACAGCACTCTAAAGTCGACCTAAGACACTTGAGATTGGTGGGGGAGGGGCATCTGTCATTACTGAGGCTTGAGTAGGTGGTTTTCCCTTCACAATGTAAACAAAGCCACCTGGAAGTTCAAACTAGGTGGAGCCCACCATAGCTCAGCAAAGCTGCTGTAGCCAAACTGCCTCTCTAAATTCCTCCTCTCTGAGCAGATCATCACTGAATGAAAGGCAGTAGCCTCACTCAGGGGCTTATAGATAAAACTCCCATCTCTCTGAAACAGAGCATGTGGGGGAAGGGCGGCTGTGGGTACAGCTTCAGCAGACTTAAACGTTCCTGCCTGCCAGCTCTGAAGAGACCAGAAGATCTCCCAGCATAGCACTTGAGCTCTCCTAAGGGACAGACTGCCTCCTCAAGTGGGTCCCTGACCCCTGTGCCTCCTGACTGGGAAACACCTCCCAGCAGGGGTTGACAGACACCTCATACAGGAGTGCTCCAGCTGGCATCTGGTGGGTGCCCCTCTGGGATGAAGCTTCCAGAGGAAGGAACAGGCAGCAATCTTTGGTATTCTGCAGTCTCTGCTGGTGATACCCAAACAGGGTCTGGAATGGACCTCCAGCAAACTTCAGTAGACCTGCAGCAAACGGACCTGTTAGAAGGAAAACTAACAAGCAGAAAGGAACAGCATCAACAACAAAAAGGACATCCACACAGAAACCTGATCTAAAGGTCAACAACATCAAAGACCAAAGGTAGACAAATCCACGAAGATGAGAAAAAAACAATGCAAAAAGGCTGAAAATTCCAAAACCCAGAATGCCTCTTCTTCTCCAAAGGATCACAATTCCTTGCCAGCAAGGGAACAAAACTGGATGGAGAATGAGTTTGATGAATTGACAGAAGTACGCTTCAGAAGATGGGTAATAGCAAACTCCTTCAAGCTAAAGGAACATGTTCTAATCCAATGCAAGGAAGCCAAGAACCTTGATAAAAAGTTAGAGGAATTGCTAACTAGAGTAAACAGTTTAGAGAAGAACATAAATGACCTGATGGAACTGAAAACACAGCAAAAGAACTTCATGAAGTACACACAAGTATCAATAGCCGAATTGATCAAGCAGAAGAAAGGATATTAGAGATTGAAGATCGGCTTAATGAAATAAAGTGTGAAGACAAGATTAGAGAAAAAAGAATGAAAAGGAATGAACAAGAAATATGGGACTATGTGAAAACCCCAAATCTATGTTTGATTTGTATACCTGAAAGTGATGGGAAGAATGGAACCACGCTGAAAAACACTCTTCAGGATATTATCCAGGAGGACTTCCCTAACCTGGCAAGACAGGCCAACATTCAAATTCAGGAAATACAAAGAACGCCACAAACATACTCCTCAAGAACAATCCCAAGACACATAATTGTCAGATTCACCAAGGATGAAATGAAGGAAAGAATGTTAAGGGCAGCCAGTGAAAAAGGTTGGGTTACCAACAAAGGGAAGCCCAACAGACTAACAGTGGATGTCTCTGCAGAAACCCTACAAGCCAGAAACGAAATCTAATTAAAGAGCTTCTGCACAGCAAAAGAAACTATCATCAGAGTGAACAGGCAACTTACAGAATGGGAGAAAATTTTTGCAATCTATTCAACTGACAAAGGGCTAACATCCAGAGTCTACAAAGAACTTAAACAAATTTACAAGAAAAAACAACCCCATCAAAAAGTGGGCAAAGGATATGAATAGATACTTCTCAAAGAAGACGTTTATACAGCCAACAAACATATGAAAAAAAAGCTCAAAATCACTAGTCATTAGATAAATGCAAATCAAAACCACAATGAGATACCACCTTACACCAGTTAGAACGGTGATCATTAAAAAGTCAGGAAACAACAGATGCTAGAAAGCATGTGGAGAAATAGAAATGCTATTACACTGTTGGTGGGAGTGTCAGGGTGTAGAGGCTAGGGGAGGGATAGCATTATGAAAAATACCTAATGTAGATGTCGAGTTGATGGGTGGAGCAAACCACAATGGTAAGTGTATACCTATGTAACAAACCTGCACATTCTGCACATGTATCCCAGAACTTAAAAGTATAATTAAAAAAAGAAAAAGAAAAATACTTTAAAAATTATTTGATCTGAACAATAATAGTGACAAATTTATTAAAGCCTCTGGAACACAGCAAAAGTGGTGCTATGAGAGAAGTTTATAGCATTAAATGTCAAATCACAAAGTCTGAAAGAGCACAAATAGACTATCTAAGGTGACATGTCAAGGAACTAGAGAAACAAGAACAAATCAAACCCACACCCAGCAGAAGAAAAAAAATAACCATGACCAGAGCAGAACTAAATGAAATTGAAACAACAACAACAACAAAAATACAAAAGATAAATGAAACAAAAAGTTGGTTATCTGAAAAGATAAACAAAACTGATAGACCATTAGCAAGATTAACCAATAAAAGAAAAGATTCAAATAAGTTCAATTAGAAACAAAATGAGAGATATGACAACCAATATCACAGAAATACAAAAGATCATATAAGGCTACTATGAATGCCTTTATACACACAAACTAGATCTGGAGGAGACAGATAAATTCCTGGAAATATACAATCCTCCAAGATTAAATCCGGAAGAAACAGAAACTCTGAAGAAACCAATAACAAGTAAACAAACTGAAACACTAAAAATTGCCCACAAGGCCGAGCGCGGTGGCTCACGCCTACAATCACAGCACTTTGGGAGGCCGAGGTGGGCGGATCACGAGGTCAAGAGATCGAGAACATCCTGGCCAACACGGTGAAACCCCATCTCTACTAAAAATACAAAAAAATTAGCTGGGCGTGGTGGTAAGCACCTGTAATCCCAGCTACTCGGGAGGCTGAGGCAGAAGAATTTCTTGAACCTGGGAGGCAGAGGTTGCAGTGAGCCAAGGTCACACCACTACACGCCAGCCGGGGGCCTGGTGACGGTGTGTGACTCTGTCTCAAAAAAAAAAAAAAAAAAAAAAAAATTGCCCATAACAACAAAAGTCCAGAACCAGATGGTTTCACAGCTGAATCCTGTCAGGCATTCAAAAAAGAATTGGTCGCAATCTTACTGAAACTATCCCAAAAGATAGAGAAGGAGGAAATCCTTTAAACCAGTATCACCCTAATACCAAAACCAGGAAATGACCTAACAAAAAAAACTACAGACCAATATTCCTGATGAACATAGACGCAAAAATCCTCAACAAAATACTAGCTAATCAACTCCAACAGCATATCAAGAAGACAATACACCATGATCAAGTGGATTTTATACTAAGGATGAAGGGATGGTTTAACATAGGCAAGTCAGTAAAGGTGATATATCACATAAACAGAATTAAAAACAAAAATCATATGATCATCTCAATAGATGCAGAAGAAGCATTTGACAACATCCAGCATCTCTTTATGAGGAAAACTCTCAGCAAAATCAGGGTAGAAGGGACATATTTCAAGGTTATACAGGCCATCTATGACAAACCCACAACCAACATTATACTGAATAGGGAGAAGTTGAAATCATTCACCCTGAGAACTGGAACAAAATGAGGATGCCCACTTTCATCACTTCTATTCAACATATAACTGGAAGTCCTAGCCAAAGCAATCAGACAAGAGAAAGAAACGGCATTCAAATCAGTAAAGAGGAAATCAAGCTGTCACTGCTCACTGATGATATAATGGTATACCTAGAAAACCCTAAAGACTCATCCAGAAAGCTCCTAGATCTGATAAATGAATTTCATAATGTTTCAGGATAAAGAATCAAGGTATACAAATCAGTAGCACTGCTATACACCAACAAAGATCAAACAGAAAATCAAATCAAGAACTCAACCTCTTTTACAACAGCTGGAAAACAAATAAAATGCTTAGGAATATACCTAACTAAGGAAGTGAAAGGTCTCTACAAGGAAAAGTACGAAACACTGCTGAAAGAAATAAAAATCATAGGTAACACAACCAAATGGAAATACATCCCATACTCATGGATGGGTAGAATCAACACTCTGGAAATGACTTTATTGTCAAAAGCAATCTACAAATTCAATGTAATTCCCCTCAAAATACCATTATCATTCTTCACAAAAGTAGAAAAAAAAATTCTAAAATTCATATGGAACCAAAAAAAAGCCCACATAGCCAAAGCAAGACTAAGCAAAAAGAATAAATCTGGAGGCATCACATTACCTAACTTCAAACTATACTAAAATAATAGTTACCAAAACAGCATGGTACTGGTATAAAAACAGGCACATAAACCAATGGAACAGAATAGGGAACCCAGAAATAAAGTCAAACACAGTCAACTGATCTTTGACAAAGTTAACAAAAACGTAAACTGGAAAAAGGCTACTCTATTCAACAAATGGTACTGGGATAATTGGCAAGCCACATGTACAGGAATGAAGCTGGATCCTCATCTCTCACCTTATACAAAAATCAATTCAAAATGGATCAAAGACTTGAACCTAAGACCTGAAACCATACAAATTCTAGAAGATAACATCAGAACAACTCTTTTAGACTTTGGCTTAGGCAAAGACTTCATAACCAAGAACCCAAAAGCAAATGCAACAAAAGCAAAGAAAATAGATGGGACCCAATTAAGCCTAAGTTTCAGTACAGCAAAATAAATAATCAGCAGAGTAAACAGACAACCCACAGAATGGGAGAAAATATTTGTAAACTATGCATCTAACGAAGGACTACTAACCATAATCTACAAGGAACTCAAAGAAATCAGCAAGAAAAAAGCAAATAATCTCATCAAAAAGTGAGCAAAAAATATGAATAGACAATTCTCAAAAGAAGATATACAAATCGTGAACAGACATACAAAAAAATGCTCAACATCAGTAATTAACAGTGGATATGCAATTAAAAAAAACAATGAGATACCGTCTTACTCTGCAAGAAAGGCCGTAATTAAAAATAAAAATAAAAAAAAATAGATGTTGAGGTGGATGTGGTGAAAGGAAACATTTTTGCACTACTGGTAGGAATGTAAACTAGAACAACCAATATGGAAAACAGCATGGAGATTCCTTAAAGATTTAAAAGATCAGGCCAGCGCCCCGGCGTGGCGCTTCTCGGTGCGGAGCATACAAGACTGGGTGCCCTGTGAGTCGGGCCCGGCTGGTTCCATCCCCACAAGGAGAACAGCAATTGGAAACGCTGAGGACTGAGAGTGTCTCAGCACGCACAGCCGAACCCGGAAGGTCCGGCTCTGTGGGGAAGGGGCGCCTGCCAAAGGAAAACTAAGAAACAGAAAAAACTTCATCCCCGGGCGGAGAGAGATCCAGGATGGCGGATTAGCAGCAGCTCGGGATTGTGGCTCCCAGTGAAGGCGCGGAGAGCGAGTGGACGCCACAATTTCAGACGAATTTCTGTTGCCCACAGACTGGGAGCTACCCAGTGGAGGAGACACACAGTCGCCAGCGCAACTCTTTTAGCCATCGCGGTGCGGTGCGGCGCTTCTCGGTGCGGAGCGTTTGGGACTGGGTGCCCTCTGAGTCAGGCTTAGCTGGTCCCATTCACACAAGGAGAACAGCAATTGGAAGTGCTGAGGACTGAGAGTTTCACAGTAAGCACAGCTGAACCTGGAAAGGCCTAGCTCTGTGGGGAAAGGGCGTCAGCCAAAGGAAAACTAAGAAACAGAAAAAACTTCATCACCAACAAGCCAGACATCCACTCAGACCCAATCTGAAAGTCGGCAATTACAAAGATGACAGGTGGATAAATCCACAAAAATGGGAAGAAACCAGTGCAAAAAGGCTGAAAACACCCAAAATCAGAATGCCTCTCCTCCTACAGGGGATCGCAGCTCCTCATCAGCAAGAGAACAAGGCCTGACGGAGAATGAGTGTGATGAACTGACAGAATCAGGCTTCAGAAGGTGGATAATAAGAAACTTCTGTGAGCTAAAAGAATATGTACT
>CAUYLG010017961.1:0-19418 GCA_963573385.1 Cacajao melanocephalus | reverse complement strand
TTCCTTCCTGTCTCCATTGTTAAGCACAATTATTGGCATAAAAGAGGTTTTTAATACCCATTTTTAGACTGCATTCTAGCCTGGGCAATAGAACAAGAATCCCGTTTTCTCTCCCTCTTTCTCTTCCTTTCTTTCTCTCTTTCATTCTTTTTTCTTTCTTTCTTTCACTCTTTCTTTCTTTCTTTCTTCTTTTCTTTTTCTTTCTTTCAAAAAAAAAAGGGTGGGGGGCAACTTTGCAGACATGATTAACTTAGGAATTCTGAGATGTAGTGATTAGCCCAGATTTTCTAGGTGGGGTTTTGTAAACGGGAGACAGGAGAGTCAGGATGAGAGGAAGGGCCAGAAGATGCTGTTACTGGCTTTGAGGATGGAAGAAGGAACCAGGAGCCAAGAAATGAAGTCAGCTTTTAGAAGCCAGAAAATGAACAACATTTTCCCCAGGGCCTACAAAAAGGAACCACGGAGCCCTGTTGACACCTTGATTTTAGCTCTATGAAACCCATTTCAGAGTTCTGAACTCCAGAAACACAAGATAACAACTTTGGGTTGTTTTAAACCACTATGTTTGTGAAATTTGTTATAGCAGCAATAGGCAACTAATACAACAACATAAAATAACTACAGCGTATCCCCATGGGCAGTGAGCCCCACTTTCTATAAGTAGATAAAGGTTCCTCTGACAGTACTTTTAGAATAACTTTCCAAAAATGTGAGCTGGTCCTCCTGCTCAGCCACTGATTTTTACATGCAGGTATTTTGTGAAATTTTCCATTTCAATTGACTCACTTTGAGTACTTTACATCCTTCATACACTGTTGGATAAATTCGCATTAACTATTTCATTTAACATTTACAACAAACCTATGACATAGTATCACACCCATTTGACAGATGATATAACCGAGGCTCAGATAAAAATAGTAAGTAAATCTAACAAATATTAAGCATTTATTCTGCTCTAGGAACTGTACACGTGTTAACTAATTTAATTCTCTCAAAAATCCTATTCCTCATTTACAGATGAAGAAACAGATGTCAGGCACAGAGAGTCTAAGTAACTTTCCAAAATCTTCGCAGGTATAAGGGGCTGCAACTGGAACCCAGGTCCCTGGGGTGCCAAGAGCAGTGTGCTTTGGGTTGTACCCCCACTCCATCTCATCCATGTCAAAGCCACTGTCATAGTTATCACCACAAGTTACTGACAACAGCCCAGGTTTCTGGAATTCAGCCCAGCCCTGTCATTCCACCTGAGCCTCCTTCAGGCAGTGGTTGCTGTCTGCCGAACACAAGCCGGGGTTCAAGGATGGCCTCATGGGCTGAAGCTCCAAGTGGCAAGGAGCCCTTGGAAGGACCTCCCTGGCACTGTTCACTAGCCACAGCAACCACATGCCCCATTCTCCCCTTGGCATATGCTCAGCCTCCCTCTTTTCCTGGCCCTCCTGAGTTACCTCCCCATATGCTTTAAGCAGGGGAGTCCTCCATAGCTTCCATAGAAGGTAGGGAATCCCTAAAATGGACGCTGTTGCATGTGCTACAGACCAGAGGGCAGAGAGTCCCAGGAACAGCACTGGGACTTTTTTTTTTTTTTGAGACGGAGTTTTGCTCCTGTTGCCCAGGCTGCAGTGCAATGGTGAGCGAGATCTCGGCTCACTGCAACCTCTGCCTCCTGGATTCAAGCGATTCTCCTGCCTCAGCCTACCGAGTAACTGGGATTACAGGCCTGCGCCACCACACCCGGCTAATTTTGTATTTTTAGTAGAGATGGGGTTTCTCCCTGTTGGTCAGGCTGGTCTCGAACTCCTGACCTCAGGTGACCCACCTGCCTCTGCCTCCCAAAGTACTGGGGTTACAGGCGTGACTCACCGCAACCGCTACTTGACTGGTCTTAAACCTCTCCCGCTCACCTTTCCCATTGCTTGTTCAGCCTCACACCCCAACACCTTGCTCAAGCCAGTGTTATATCCTCCACACCCTCTTCGGCCAGCTTTTCCTGAGTTCTAAGCCTGTCTCTTCCCATTTTTCTCTCCCCATCTCACCCCTTGCCCTCTCTTAGGTGCCACCTAGAATTATTTTTATATAAACTGTGGAATTTTTTTTTCCAGAACCTCCAGTGCCTCTCTTATTTCAAAAAGCAAATATCTCTCCTTTTCTTTAAATCTCAGTTTTAAACTACCTTTCAACTACCACACTTTTAACTACCTTTTGCTAAACAAAGACATGTGGCATTCGCTGATAAGAGCTTAGGGCATGACAACTGCTGAAGAGCATTTCAGATTTGGACTCTGCTCTGACACCTCCAGCAAGCGAGCTCAGGCCTTGGTGGCTCTGGCTTGCCTGAGTCTGCACTCTGCGAACAAGGAACCCCAGAGCCCCGATTTATAGAAGACAGTGTCCTGGTAACTTGGGGGCCTGAGATTGAATTCTATTGGCAGAAATAAAAGTAAAAAGTGTGGACAGATAGGAAAATGCAAGGTGAAGAGCCACAGGTATCTTGTTCTCCACGGAGGATTCTAAGTACCAAGTTTCAGGGGCTGAGAGGAAACGTTCCAGGTCATAAACCCATCTTGGTATTTTGACTGGTTTTATGAGGTTATCCCTTTGGAAGCACGCAGGGGAGAACTGTGCCCAAGTGGACTCCGGCATGGAAATGGCATTTGAATACAGGCCAGTTCTTATCTGCCACCCTCACGTATCCATGGAGAGCCTCTCTTTCTGAAGTGGGGAAGAGGTGCATTCATTGCTCATAGCAGCTCTTGCTATTTCTGGAAAGACAAGCGAGGGAGCTCACCTAATCTTGGGATGCTCCTGGAGAAGTTCTAAGGACTTCACTTGCCATATCTCATTTAATCCTCACAGCCCTGTGGATATTACCATCCTCATTAGACAGATGAGGAAACTGAGGCATACAGTAGTTGGGTAGCTTCAAGTTATCAACTCTGTAATCTTGACAGCTGGGGTTGGAACCCAAGCAGGCTGACCCAAGCTTGGTGCAGATGCATTGTCGCTTCCTGATTTATGACAATTTGAAACTTGGTCAGTTGGGTTTGATCAGGGTGGGCGTGTGTGTCTCTGAGAAGAGCACCTTCCTTTGCCCCCAGTCCTGGAGACCCTACCAGGGACAGCCCCCATTTCTCTGTCCTCTCCCCAAACGGCTCCAAACTGTCCTGGGGTTTCTAGCAACTACCACAAAATGCCTTCCCCTTTCTCTCCCTCTTCCACAGTATAGGGAAGCTGGAGCTTTGGCTGCCATAGAGACCCAAGAACAAAATCCAGATCACACGGGCATGAAAATATCAGGTTCCAAAGAGGTAAGAGGGAACCATCGGCTGTCCACCTGGACTAGGAATCACCCCGCATACCCGCTCAACAAGTCTCCCTTTCCCCGGGTCGGGGTGGCCCGGGTCTGGGCGTCCCCGCTGCGGGGCACAGCGCCCCCACGGGGCACTCTGGCGCGGCTGCGGCGCGGGGCGTCCTGCGCAGGGAGCGCACCCAGTTCTCCGGGCCGGGGTGGCGGGACTTCTCCGGCCGAGGGGTCGGGCAGCGCCGCCTTCCCACTTCCGCTGTCCTCAGAGGGGTCGGAGGGGTCTGAGGCGCCGGGTCCCCGGGGCGCTAGGGGCAGCAGTGCGGGGCTGGGCAGGGCGCCTGCCTGCGGGGCAGCCCGGGCTCGGTCTGTCTGTCTGTGGGTGGGTCCGCCTGCACCTCGGGGCCGCCCGGCCGCGCAGAGCCGGGGGAAAGCGCGCCGCGCTCACCTGCAGCCGCCCGCGCCTGGGAAGCGAGGCAGGGGCACAGCCACCCGGGTCTTCCTCGTCGGCCTCTTTGCCTCGCCAAGGGCCGCGGCTCTCCTCGGGGATCGCTCGTGGGAGGCGAGGACGGAACCCCAGCCGCTGCCGCTGTCTCTGCCGCTGCCTGCTCCAAGTCCCATCCCAGAGCTTTCCCCTCGCTCGCCGGCAGCCTGGGAGGCGCTGGGCAAGGGCGGGCGGGCGGTGGGGGAGGCGGTGCCACGCGAGGGTGGGGAAGGAGGGGTGTCCTCTTTGGGGATGGGGAAAGCGCGGAGAGAGAGCGGCGGCGAGAGCGGCCCCACCCTGCAGGCAGCCCCGGGAGCTGGGCACTCTGGCGGCGCGCCCTGCCTGCTGCCACCTGGCTCCACGCAGTCCGTGCCCGAGCCCAGGCGGGCATCACTCAAGAGTCGGAAGCCTCAGGCTAAGAACACAGGCAGCTTTAGGGGCCTGTCGGGGTGGGAGTGCGGGGAGGGGTCTTCTGGGGGAAAGGAGACATGGCAGGAATCTTATATCTAGAACTTGGGGTCATGATCTGCAAGACGCACCCGTTGACGAAGGGGATGGAGAAAAATGTGGTGAGAATTGGGCTAACAGATGACAAGTGCCAAGAGCTGTCTTGGCAGTGCCCAGAGCACCCCACCAGTGCCAGTTCATATTAACAGAGCGTCCACTGGCTGGAGACCAGGCCCTGGGGTGGGGGAGGGGGTAAAGATGCCAGGATGGAGAGAAGACAACATTCCTTCTCCGCGGGAGCAGGGAAAGTCTAGTTCAGACAAGACTTTTGAAATTATGGGCTGACACATTTGCAACTTTGCAAATTGGAGGAACCTCACCTTAGATGTCCCCACGGAGCCTTGGAGGGATGCAGAAGACAGGATTGGCTAGTGACAGTCAAAGTGGCCAGCACCCTACTCTACCAGCTCCCCAGCTCCTGGAGGTGGGGTGAGTGGCTCTACAACAGACCAAGACATCTCCTATAATGCTCCAAAATTCTATTCCTAAACCACTAACCAATGCACCCAGTTCAGGTTTTAACAAGCTACCAGAAGAGGCAGCAGCACTAACTAGTTTCAAAACCTTTGGACGTGCCACAGACTGATAATTTGGTGCTTTGGGCCGATTTCGTTTTATAATTAACCAACACCCCTATTTGATGATAGAGTTGGTTTCTGCAATACGAATAAATGTCATGTAAAAAATCAATTCTTCAGAAAAGCTCCAGGAGGGGTAATTAAAATTCCAGCCGTGAAGCAAGGGGTTAACATACTCAAGCCATCAGGCAACTCAATGGCACCTCAATACCAAGAAAGAATTGTGGATTCCTGTTCTTTACCCAGTACCTTAAGCTCTCTGGGCGCTCTTGGCTGCCTGCACTGATGAGAAATAGTTTTTTTGTTATGTCTTTGGGAGGAGATAGGTGGAGGTCAGAAAGCAGAGGAAAGTCTTCAGGAAATGTTTGGTCTCTGAAGTCTTGGATCCCATAGAAGAAAATTCTTCCTGAGTCTGGGCCAGTGAAAATCCCCTAGGAACTGGGGAACAGTTTATGGAAAGTTATATTTAAAATGTGTTGCCTTATTCCAAGACACCAGTGTGATCCAGTAATTTACCAGGAAAACAATAGCAATCCCCAACCCTTCCAAATTGTAAGGAAATTGTAATTTAGTAACTGATTCCAGTGACTTTCCTGTATGCCGATTAAAATGGGTGTTTTTCCCCCAGGGAATTCTACTGGAATTCTTCAGAATAGGAAACCTACGTAGGAACTACACTTGGGGCCAAGTCAAATAGGTCAAATGAGTTGTTCTACCTTGTGGGATGATCTTCAGATCTGCCAGAAAAAAACGAAGCAAAAGCAAATTCAATGTCCTGAAATATGAAGTCAGAACAAACAATGAAATGATTTCTGGGTTACCTTCAGGATGAATTGTAAGTTGATAATTAAGGCTATTGATTAGGAAAAGGCCAAAATTGCCTTTTCTGCTAGAGGTCCTGCCATGTGCTAGCTGTACACACAACCTTATTCAGAAGTGTGGGGTTAAGATTTTTAGTTCTGGGACTGGGCGGTGGCCCACGCCTATAATCACAGCATTTTGGGAGGCTGAGGTGGATGGATCACTTGGGTCAGGAGTTTGAGACCAGCTTGGTCAACATGGTGAAACCCATCTCTACTAAAAATACAAAAATTAACCGGGCATGGTGGCGGGAGCCTGTAACCCCAGCTACTCAGGAGGCTGAGGCAGGAGAATCACTTGAACCTGGGAGGCAGAGGTTTCAGTGAGCCAAGATCACACCACTGCACTCTAGCCTGGGCAACAAAGCCAGACTCCAAAAAGTAAAAATAAAAATAATAATACAAAAATTAGCTGAGTATAGTGGTGCATTCCTATAATCCCAGCTACTCAAGAGGCTAAAGCTGGAGACTCACTTGAACATAGGAGGCAGAGGAGGTTGCAGTGAGCCGAGATTGCACCCAGCGCTCCAGCCTGGATGACAGAGTGAGACCCTGTCTCAAAAAAAAAAAAACCACACCAGGTGTGGTGGCATGTGCCTGTAGTCCCAGCTTCTCAGGAAGCTGAGGCTGGAGGATCGCTTGAGTCCAGGAGTTCTGTACTGTAGTGCACTGTGCCTACCGGGTGCCTGCACTAAATTCAGCATCAATATGGTGACCTTCCGGGGGTGGGGGACCACCAGGTTGCCCAAGGAGGGGTGAACTGGCCCAGGTTGGAAACGGAGCAGGTCAAAACTCCCGTGCTGATCAGTAGTGGGATCGCGCATGTGAATAGCCACTGCACTCCAGCCTAGGCAACATAGTGAGACCCCATCTCTTAAAAAAATAAAAATGTTTAAAAAAGATTTTCTGTTTTTACATGGGCACTCATGCAAGCAGACAAGAATGAGGTATGCATTATCTGAGTGCTCATAAGAGCTCACGAGTTAACTGGAATTGACATCTGTTTAAATAAATCACAACCTGAGTAGCTATACTTGGGACCAACTCTCAGTTTCTGTCTCCACGTAGAGTCTATTGTGGAGTGAGGATTTGCGTCGGGGGAGTCATTTGACCCAGGCCTCACACTCATGAACAGTCTTGAATATAGACTTTAAACACAAGCATCCCTTTGCTCCTTGTAAACATCAGAACTTTTTGTTTTGCATTAGAATCCTTCTTACTTGAGATCTAGCTATCTGGCCTAGAGGGCAGATTGAAATGACACTGTCAAATCCAAAGGGGACCAGAGTACAGTAGTATGAGGAAACTGAAGAACAGACAGATTGCCTCACAGATTTATAACCTAAAGTAAAGCTCTACTGAATGCATGAGGAGACATGTAAAATTGCAATGTCATCTCACCTGCACTGTTTCCCTAGGTGATAGACAGTGTTTGAGTCCCATGTAGACTATTGGAGCTCCTCCCTGTCCCCCTCAAGTAGATGGGCAGGAGAGGAAACATCTTCATATCTGGCCAGCTGCCCATGTGTTGGAGCTGGAGATGCAGGGTTAAGGGAATGTTGCAAGGTAGTGGATGAGCTTGGACTCCAGCCCAGGGCGGGGAACCCTGTAGGCAGGGCAGTATCAACTTGCAATTCATCCTGAAGGTAAACCAGAAATCATTTCCTTGTTTGTTGTGACTTCATATTTCAGGACATTGAACTTGCTTTTGCTTCATTTTTTCTGGCAGGCTTGAAGATATCCCACAAGGTAGAACAACTCATTTGACCTATTCAGGATACCCCATCAACATGTATGTTTTTTTTTTAATGTTAAAGAGTGAGATAATAAAGTGAGGAGCCTTAAGGCATAGGCAATAGTGAGTACAAATTTGATTTGTTTTCTTGGATCCTGACAAGGCTGAAACACTGCCTGTCTACCTGCAGACTAGGTTTCACTTTGGAGTGGAGGATGGACCTGCTGTTTATGGAAGCATGGCTCAGCAACAGATTGCTGCTTCTTTCATTCCTAAACCTAGAAATTGGCACAAAGTGGTCTGCTACTAGAAGCCAATAGCCACATTCTTGTGACACTCAACTATCTACCTTCTCTCAAGGATATTAATGAGTCTGTGTCTGCATGGGAGGCCTGGTGTTAAATCAGTTTGCCAGACAGTTGGGCAATGTCTGTGTGCCTCTATTCTATAAGATCCCCCAGCGTGCTGGCAGAGCTCAATTAATAGAGATTTGAGAATAACAAAAATAGACTGGATGTGGTGGCTCACACCTGTAATCCCAGCACTTTGGGAGGTCGGGGCAGGCAGATCACGAGGTCAGGAGATTGAGACCATCTTGGCCAACATGGTGAAAATCCATCTTTACTAAAATACAAAAAATTAGCCAGGTGTGGTGGCAGGCTTCTGTAGTCCTAGCTACTCGGGAGGCTGAGAATCGCTTAAACCCACAAGGTGGAGGTTGCAGCCAGCCAGGATCGTGCTATTGCACTCCAGCCTGTCAACAGACCGAGACTCTGTCTCAAACAAACAAACAAACAAAAACCAAAACATACAAAATACAAAATTAGCCTGACATAGTGACACAAGGCTGCAGTCCCAGCTACTCAGGAGGCTGAGGCAGGAGAATCACCTGAACCTGGGAGGCAGAGGTTGCAGCGAGTCGAGATCACGTCACTGCACTCCAGCCTGGGCAACAGAGCTGAACTCCATCTCAAAAAAAAAAAAAAAGAAAGAAAGAAATTCAACAAATGAAGTGCAAACTCTATACTCTAAAAGCTGCAAACATTATTGAAAGAAATTACAGAAGATCTAAACAAATAGAAAGACATTCCATATTCATGGATTGAAAGATTTAGTAAAATAGCAATATCCCCAAATTGACCTACAGATGCAACATAATCCATATTGAAATCACAGGGGCTTCCTTGCAGAAATTGACAAGTTGATGCTACAGTTCATATAGCAATTTAAGGGATTCAGAGTAGCCAAAATAATCTTGATAAAAAAGAACAAAGTTGGAAGGCCAAGTGCAGTAACTCATACCTGTAATCTCAGTGCTTTAGAAGGTTGAGATGGAAGGATTGTTTGAGGCCAGGAGTTAGAGACCAGCCTGGACAACATAGCAAGAACCCCTTCTCTACAAAACATTTTTAAAAATTAGCCAGGCATGGTGGCATGTGTCTGTAATCCCAGCTACTCAGAGAGGCCGAGGTGGGAAGATCATTTGAGCCCAGGAGTTTGAGACTGGAGTGAGCGCTCCTGCCTGGGTGACAGTGTGAGACAGGGTCTGAAAAAAACCAAAAATCATTTCCACTGCAGAAATTGCCTGCAGTGGGAATTTCTGTGCTTGAGTCTATGGTACCTACCACAGAGGAATTTACATTGCTTTTACTATTGGAATTTTGTGATATTCTTACAAAGGATGAAAGACAAACAATGCATGGTCTTACAGGGATTTCATTTAAATCTGAAGTGACCAGGAAGTAGGTGAACAGGTTGCTGTACTTAAGTTGCATATTAGCTATAGACAATTTATCCGCATTTATGCAATGTCTCAGGATTCCACAGGTTTTAAATTTGGTCATTTATTGCTATAACAATGATTTAATAGAAAGGGAAAAGAGAAAGCTCCTAAGAGGAGGCACATCTAGCAATTTAATTTTTTATTCAGATTCCTACTGAATTAAGCTCACATGAAAGGGACTTGATCACAAGAATAGTAAGAGCTAAGAATGCCAGTTTCCTTTTGATTTCAAATTTAGGCAGACTATTAGGTAGACTCTCATCAGCAGGCCTTTAATCTTTCTTCTGAAAGCAATCCTTTTATGACTGTGTGGCTGTTATCACCTTTACAACTTTCTTCTAAAAGTCAAGATGCTCCCACAGAAGCCCCCCAGCCCAGTACGCACTACGCTAGCTGTGGTTTTGGCAGGCTTGCTGGAGCAGTGACACTCCCATTGTCTCCTTGCATCATCTATAGGAATCAATGATTTTTCTTTCTTTCCTTTGTCTTTCTTTTTCTTTTCTTTTCTTTCTTTCTTTTTTTTTTTTTTTTTTTTTACAGGGTCTCCTTCTGTTGTCCAGGCTGGAGTGCAGTGGTGCAATCACAATTCACTGCAGCTTCAACCTTTCAGGCTCAGGTTTCTCCCATCTCAGCCTCCTGGGTAGCTGGGACCACAGGCACACACCACACTTGGCTAATTTTTTTTTTTTTGAAACAGAGTTTCACTCTTATTGCCCAGGCTAGAGTGTAATGGCATGATCTGGGCTCACCAAAACCTCCGCCCCCCCGGGTTCAACCGATTCTCCTGCCTCAGCCTCCCGAATAGCTGGGATTATAGGTGCACACCACCAGATGTGGTCAGGCTGGTCTTTAACTCCTGACCTCAGGTGATCTGCCCGCCTTGGCCTCCCAAAGTGCAGGGATTACAGGTGTGAGCCACCGTGCCCTGCCTAATTTTTGTATTTTTAACAGAGACAGGGTTTCGCCATGTTGGCCAAGCTGGTCTCGAACACCTGGCCTCAAATGATCTGCCCACCTTGGCTTCCCAAAGTGATGGGATCACAGGCGTGAGGCACCATGCCCGGCAGAATGGAATTTTTTTCTAGTGGGCTCTTTTGTCAGTTGTCTCTGGAATTTGAGCTCCACTGAGTTGTTTTTAATAATCTGTTGCAGTCACTGGGGTGGGAAAGAAGCTGGCTTTAATTTTCCTTATGTGCTTGTTTTATTCTAGTAAATATGTTTTGAGTTCCCTCTATCTGCCAGACATGTGCCATATACCAACAGAACAGTAAGTAACACATAGACTCTCTATGAGTTTATAATCTATTGGGGGACTATAGACAAGAAAAGCAGTAACCATAGAGAGTAGGATATGCCTTGATTGGGGGTGCTGAGTATGCCACAGGAGATCATAAAGTGAATGCCACCCAGGGCCAGGTGTGGTGGCTCACGCCTGTTATCCCAGCACTTTGGGAGGCCAAGGCAGGTGGATCACTTGAGGCCAGGAGTTCAAGACCAGCCTGGCCAACCTGGTAAAACTCCATCTCTACTAAAAATACAAAAATTAGCAGGACACGGTGGTACACACCTGTGGTCCCAGCTACTCAGGAGGCTGAGGTTGGGAGAATCACTTGAACCAGAGAGGCAGACATTGCAGTGAGCCAAGATTGTGCTACTGCCCTCCAGCCTGGGCAACAGAGCAAGACTTCATCTCAAAAAAAAATGTCACCCAGATTAGTAGGCCATAGGCTTCTAGAAGGAAGTCATTTTCAGATGGAGACCAAAAGGACGAGGCTTTATTTTCTGTTCTTTCTTTCTTCTTCTTCTTTTTTTTTTTTGGAGATGGAGTCTCGCTCTGTTGCCCAGGCTGGAGTGCTGTGGTGTGGTCTTGGCTTACCGCAACGTCCGCCTCCCGAGTTCAAGCGATTCTCCTGCCTCAGCCTCCCGAGTAGATGGGTTTACAGGCCCCTGCCACCACGCCTGGCTATATTTTCTGCTCTTTCTTGCAATGCATTACTTATGTAATTTTTAAAATCTGCAAGTTTGCAATGTGTCCTGATGCCTGCTCATACCTGGATTTTCTATTAAGATATTTAAGGAAGTTTAACTCTCAGGGACACAGATGATACAGTGCATTAACTTCAACAGGGCAGAATAAAGCCTACACTCCCATGGGAAATGACTACTCTATTCTGTCTCTATTGGATAGGTGTGAAAATAGACAGTAATACGGCTTTCTAGGGCAGGGGCAGGGAAAGAAGTTGGGTTATAAGGTGGCCCTAGACTATTCCTCCAAGACAGTGCAAATTATATCACTGTTCTGCTTACTTACTATCCCAAATTATGCTTTAAATCTTAATATGTATATTATTCTCAGCAAAGATAGACTAGTGCAGTTTAAAATGGTGCCCAATTTCCTCAAAAGTAAATTGCTCCCTTAAAAACAATTAACCACTCTAAAAGGCTCACCTCTGTTGATCCTTCTTCCTGCCTGAATACATTCTTTATAACAAGGAAAAGCTGATATTTGCAGAACACTTTCCAGTCTAATTAAATGGGAAATTGACAGCTTTACTTACGTAACACGATCCTCAAGTTGAAGATCCACGCCACGTTTACAGTTTACACAGCATTGCACAAACTGCTTTCCTTCTTGGGATGTATTAAGTCAAATTAGTAGAAATTGATGGTTATTAACAAGAAGCAAGAAGCTATGTGTACAGAATTCTGAAATTCTAAATGTCTCAAAGATATGCATTAACCACTTTGATGTATTCAATCTGCATTTTAAGTCCTCTGCCACTTACTATACAACTTTGGCCCAGTTATTTTCCTCTAAAAGCCTCTGTTTTCTCACCTGTATAATGGGGATAGAGTTAATATATCTGAAGTGCTATGCAGCATGTCTGCATACAGGAAGAGCTTGGTAAATGGTAAATGTTATTCTACCTAATAAAAGGGTAGAAGCCACAGGGAAAGAAAGAGTGGTGAGGCAAAGAGGACCTGTGATCCTAAGTCAAGAAGATGAAAATGACGGGGAGGGCACCAACAGAGACACACTAAATCAACAGGAGCATATCTGGGCAAAAGGGATGACAATTTTCCATTTTGGGTATAATGAATATAAAATGTCAACAGGTTATCAAGATAGAGAACACTGCTAGGCACGGTAGCTCACACTTGTAATCCCAGCACTTTGGGAGGTCGAGGCCAGCAAATTGCCTGAGGTCAGGAGTTCAAGACCACCCTGACCAACATGGAGAAACCCTGTCTCTACTAAAAATACAAAATTAGCCGGGCATGGTGGCACATGCCTATAATCCCAGCCACTTGGGAGGCTCAGGCAGGAGAATCAGTTGAACCTGGGAGGCAGAGGTTGAGGTGAGCCAAGATCGCGCCATTGCACTCCAGCCTGTCAACAAGAGCAAAACTCCCTCTCAAAAAAAAGGGAAGACTGGAATTGAGAGCTGCTATTATTATTTACTGAAGGCAACTAAATGTAGGAAAGGTAAATTTAATAAAAGACCTACAGTTAAAAACAAGTCAAGGAACACCTTGTGAAGTAAAATAGAGAAAGAGAGTAATTAGAAATGCATTCCTTGGTTGGATGTGGTGGTTCATGCCTCTAATCCCAACAGGCCAAGGCAAGAGAATCACTTGAGCCAAGGAGTTCAGGACCAGCCTGGGCCACATAGCGAGATCCTATCTCTGAATTAAAAAAAAAAAAAAGAAAATAAAGAAAGGAATGTTTAACTAAACGTTCCTTTAGTTAAAATGAATAAAATGGGCCAGGTGCAGTGGCTCACTCCTGTAATCACAGCACTTTGGGAGGCCAAGGTGGGAGGATCACAAGGTCAGGAATTTGAGACCAGCCTGACCAACTTGCAGAAACCCCGTCTTTACTAAAAATACCAAATTAGTCAGCTGTGGTGGCAGGCACCTGTAATCCCAGCTACTCGGGAGGCTGAGGCAGGAGAATCTGTTGAACCCGGGAGGCGGAGATTGCAGTGAGCCGAGATCACACCACTGCACTGCAGCCTGGGCGACAAAGCAAGACTCCTACTCAGAAAAAAAAGAAATAAAGAAAAGAAAAGTATAAAATAGACACCTCACAAAGGCCACCACACCAGATGCAAGGGGGGTCCCTGCCACATGTGACAACACGGTCCTTTATGCTGTTGCTGGTCACACACAGCAGACCCATTGTTCCTTGTCTTCTCGGAGCCAGGACTTTCCTTAGGCATAGGCGAAGCCTCACCTGCCCCTGAGTAGGCCTAGCTTGGACATCCCCATCTAGGAGCCTAGGAATTGGAACGTGTCTCTTGGATAGCAGGGGCTGAGACACCACAGCCCAGACCTGTGACTAGCAAGTAGCAGCCAGGATGATGCCACACTTAGCCATTCCTGAGAGAAATGCGACTCCAACCCTCATTGCTGGGGAACTATGTGCAACCCACCCTGACTCTCACAGTGTCTTACAAAACTAACTTTGCTCTATCGAAGCAATATACCTGCTACATGTTGACATAAATCAAGGGATATACAATTTTTATTTCCTGGGTTAAGAGGTTTCCGTCTTAATAAAAGCTGTGTTTACACTATTGATGACTTGAAAAAAAAACTATCTACTTCTGCTGCTCCTGGTTTGGTGAAAGCCTGATACTTTTTTTTTTGAAACGGAGTCTCACTCTGTTGCCAGACTGGAGTACAGTAGCACTCAACCACTACACTTGGTTCACTGTAACCACCACCTCCCTGGTTTAAATGATTCCCCTGCCTCAGCCTCCCAAGTAGCTGTGACTACAGGCCACCATACCCAGCTAGTTTTTTGTATTTTAGTAGAGACAGGGTTTCACCATGTTGGCCAGGCTGGTCTCGAACTCCTGACCTCAGGTGATCCACCCCCCTCGGCCTCCCAAAGTGTTAGGATTAGAGGCGTGAGCCAACATGCCTGGCTGTGACCTGACACCTCTTTTGTGAAGCGGCAGCTGAGGAGATGCTGACCATGGCCAATGAAAAGCCCAAGGAAGGAGTCAAGACAGAGCAATGATCATATTATATAGAAGGTAGCAGGGCAGGATGGTTCTGTGGTGCAAGTTTAATTTTTGTATATATGTATATTTTTTGAGATGGTGTCTCGCTCTGTCACCCAGGCTGGAGTGCAGTGGTGCGAACTTGGCTCACTGCAACCTCTGTCTCCTGGCTTCAAGTGATTCTCTTGCCTCAGTCTCATGAGTAGCTGGGACTACAGGCATGTACCACCACACCTGGCCAATTTTTGTATTTTTAATAGAGATCGGGTTTCACCATCTTGGCCAGGCTGGTCTTGAACTCCTGACCTCTAGTAATCTGCCTGCCTCAGCCTCC
The DNA here is from genome assembly GCA_963573385.1 of Cacajao melanocephalus. Taxonomy (NCBI): domain Eukaryota; kingdom Metazoa; phylum Chordata; class Mammalia; order Primates; family Pitheciidae; genus Cacajao; species Cacajao melanocephalus. The sequence goes on along the minus strand of CAUYLG010017961.1, from coordinate 4,824 downwards.
CAAAGTACTGGGATTACAGGCATGAGCCACTGCGCACAGCCTGTGGTGCAGTTTAAGAGGCATACACCACTTAGTAAACTAGTCTAGGTGCAATGGTTCATGCCTGTAATCCCAGCACTTTGGGAGGCAAGGAGTTCGAGACCAGCCTAGCCAACATGTCGAAACCCCGTTTCTACTAAAAATACAAAAATTAGCCTGGCGTGGTGGCATGTGCCTGTAATCCCAGCCACTCGGGAGGCTGAGACATGAGAATCGCCTGAACCTGGGAGGTTGCAGTGAGCAGAGATCACGCCATTGCACTCCATCCTGGGTGATAGAGTGAGACTCTGTCTCAAAACAAAAAACAAACAAACAAACAAAAACAAAAAACAAAACGGAAAGAGGCACACACCTTAGCAAACTAATGGAAGCTTATTGTCAAGGACAGGGTTTGTCAATGAGGGAGATCAGATTCCAATTTGACAGGCAACCAATGAAACAGACACACTTGCACACTTGGAAATGGAGGATGAAGATACAATTGATGTGTTGCAGCAGCAAACAGGTGGTGTCTACTGAAAAGGCAACCTGCTTCTTTACTCCAGAACTCTGTTCTTACAGCCCAAGATTATATTCCCAATTAGAAAACTGCAGCTTGGTTCCACCACATCCTGACTACTACAGTATAGGTTTCCCTATTTCTTCATTTACCCCTTCCTCATTCCTTTACTGTACATAAATTGCTACATGGGCACAAGCACGTTTATTTTGAATGAGACAGGGTTTTACTCTGTCACCCAGGCTGGAATGCAATGGCACAATCTTGGCTCACTGCAACCTCCACCTCCCAGGCTCAAGCAGTTCTCCCAGCTCAGCCTCCTGAGTAGCTGGGACTAGAGGCTGCCCACCATAACCGGCTAATTTTTTGTATTTTTTGTTGAGACGAAGTTTCATCATGCTGCCTAAGCTAGTCTCGAACTCCTGAACTCAAGTGATCCACCCACCTCCCAAAATGTGGGGATGACAGGCATGGGTCAGCATGCCCTGCCTGTTGTGTGTGTGTATATTGTTTTTTTTTTTTTAACTAAACAGCCAATGGTATGTTTTGATTGACATCAAGTGGATATGGGATGGGGAAAAATACTGTTTCTGTGAAAATATACCCTTTCTCCATTAGAGGCATGCTCATTCAACTCTTTATATTCCAGTAAGTCACTTGGTTCTTGTTTTAACAACAACAAAAACAAAAATCCTTGCATAGCTTCTTCAACTGGAGAATTTTAACTGTAAAACCAATGACAATTTTATAACTTTTTTTGTACATAGCTGTTACAGGTAGGGCAATCTGTCTTTAAGTAGGGATAAATTACTCTAAAAAAAGAATCCTGGTTTTCCCTTCAAGCCAAGTATCTTGTTGTTTAAATAACCTTTTTGTTTAAAAAAAAAAATCTAAGTTTTAAGTGAAATAAAAGAAAACTTGAGTCTGTTTTGCTGTTTTAAGCCAAATTCTTCATTCTAAAGCAGCAGCTGCTCTTGCTGGTAAGGGTCACAGAGATGGGTATACGGTGCTAAGACTTTTTCTGGGTTGGCCAAGTGACAGCTTCTCGCCTGCTGTCATGGTACTCCCAGTCAGCAGAAGGCCTGCATGGGCTTCTGGGCAGAAGGTTGCAGATCTGGCTGGTTTCCACACACCACGAGCCACTTAGCAGAAAACTTGGCCAGTGTGCAGAAACACTTTAAGTGATTCCATGGGTGTGGAGACATCCTTGCAATGCCTCCTTTTTCCTTCCCTTTTAAAACATATCTGAGCTGCCAAAAACCTTTTTAATATGGGCCATGGGCACTATTTTTGTTGTTTGTTAGGTCTGAAGGGGGAGCCTTGAAAAGCCTTAGCCTGCGCTTTCTGCTGGCAGTTCTTTTGCAAGAGTTGCTCTTTCAACACCTTGGCAAAACACCTGCCCTCTCCCCTCCAGAGCCTGAGACTGCCCACATGGCCAGCACCAATGCAGTTTAATGATATTTAAGTCAGTTTCCAGACCAACTGCAAAACCTAAACACATCTCTAAAAAACAGAAAGGGAAAATACATGTTTTTATAGTCTCATTAGTTTTCCTGTCACAAGAAAATGCTCACTTCGCACAGCAAGACTTTCCTCAAATGATGAATAGTTCAAATACAATACATCCCTCCATGGAGAAAACTTTAATGGTTACAGTTTATATAGATGGTCTATTGAGATCATTAATAATCAGTATTGTTGGTTAATGAACTGAGGGTAGAGAGGAAAGAAATGGAATGAGATGTGGTTTGGTTAAACAGTCAAACTACACAAATGTTTAGGGCTAGAGTAAAAAAATGGGGATGGGGGCTGGGTGTGGTGGCTCACGCCTATAATCCCAGAACTTTGGGAGGCTGAGGTGGGCAGATCATGAGGTCAGGAGTTCCAGACCAGCTTGACCAACATGGTGAAACCCTTTCTTTACTAAAAATACAAAAATTAGCCAGGTGTAGTTGTGCACGCCTGTAATCCTAGCTACTCAGGAGGCTGAGTCAGGAGAATCACTTGAACCCGGGAAGTGGAGGTTGTTGCGGTGACCCGAGATTGTGCCGCCAGCCTGGGCAACAGAGCAAGACTCCACAAAAACAAACAACAAAAACAACAACAACAACAACAAAACGGGAGGGGGGCAGAAAGGCTCAGAGTAGGGGAAGTTTCTTCTTTCTTTTTTGAGGCAGAGTCTCACTCTGTCACCCAGACTGGAGTACAGTGGTGCAATCTTGGCTCACTGCAACCTCAGCCCTCCAGGTGCAAACGACTCTCATGCCTCAGCCTGCTGAGTAGCTAGGATTAGAGGCACATGCCACCATGCCCAGCTAATTTTTCTATTTTTTTAGTAGACACGGGGTTTCACCATGTTGGCCAGGCTAGTCTCAAACTCCTGACGTCAAATGACTCTCCCCCCTTGGCCTCCCAAAATGCTGAGATTACAGGTGTGAGCCACTGCACCTGGCTGGGTTTTGCATTATTGAGGATGAAAGGAAGGGGGCAGGAACAAGGACATCAGACTCTGGAGGAGCCGCTGCACATAGTATTCATGTGGGAAGAGGGTGCAGGAAGGAGAGGGACTATTGGCCTTAAGCCTCTTTTATATAACTTGGCATCCTGGAAATCTGACTAGCTTATTCAACGGAAGCTGTTTCTAGCTAGGATGGACAGACCATAATTTAAGTCAGAGGGTGTGTTTGTTTTCCTCTTCCTTCTACCCCAGCAAACAGACTTGAAAAGCTGAGGGAATAACTGCTTGTTTCTCTGTGGACAACAAAATAGGAAAAATCAAAATGGATTTGAAATACATTGAAAAGAGGCATTTATCTGGATTCACAATGAGACAAATAGATACAGTGAACTGCTAAGGCACGTAATGTGCTCTGCTAGGTCGTTTTAATCCAACATCACAACCTTCCCATAGTGGAGACAATTCCTTACTCCGCAGAGGCAAATATGGAGACAGCTCTTGACCTTAGCCTGGGTTATGCGACAAGTCAGGAAAAGCCAGCATCACCAGCACCATATGGGATCTCTAAGAACGAAAGGGATATCTGAGTCTGTGGTGCTATTTGAGTGGTGCATGAACAAGATCAGCAGTCTTGTTTCCTCTCCAAGAACCCTATGCGCACTCTGAAAATCAGCACTTCCTTCCATTTGACCATGCATCACTTTTTTTTTTTTTTCCTGAGATGGAGTCTGGCTGTTGCCCAGGCTGGAGTGTGATAGTGCAATCTCAGCTCACTGCAACCTCCACCCCCTGGGTTCAAAGTATTCTCCTCCCTCAGCTTCCCAACTAGCTGAGATTACAGGTATGTACCACCACGCCCAGATAATTTTTGTATTTTTAGTAGAAACGGGGTTTTGCCATGTTGGCCAGTCGGGCTGGTCTCAAACACTTGACCTCAGGTGATTCACCCGCCTCAGCCTCCCAAAGTGTTGGGATTACAGGCATCAGCCACTGAAGCTTGCCTGACCATGTACCATTTTTCATACTGCAAAAATGATTAGGCAAAGAGCTATAAAATCATGGGGAACAACATGCAATTAACTGTGATTTCCTATGTGCCGTCCCCAGGGATCATGAACTACCTGATAGGCCTTTCCCATTCTGTTTTGAGGCAGGTTCTGTCTGTCACCCAGGCTGGAGTGCAAGCAGCATAATCATGGCCACAGTTCGCTGCAGCCTCAACCTCCTGGACTCAAGCTATCCTCCCATCTGAGCCTCCTGAGTAGCTGGGACTACAGGAACATGCCATCGTGCCCAGCTAATTTTTACACTTTGCTTAGAGATGAAGTCTCACTATGTTGGCCAGGCTGGTCTCTAACTCCTGGGCTCAAGTGATGCTCTTGCCTTGTTCTTCCAAGATGTTGAGATTATGGGCATGAGCCACTGCCCCAGCAACCTCTCCATTCCCAGTAACTCATGTGTTTAACTCTTGAATGGCAATGAGATACACCAAAAATAATAATAGTAATAATGACAACTTAGGCTGATTCCTTGGGATAAAAATCCCCCTTACCTCTCTTATTTTAATCTCCCTTGGAATGTAGCAAAATCTTAATTGCTTATTAAAAGTGCATATGGACATAAAGCAATCATACGCAAAACAGCTGAACACATGGTTAGGAATGTTGGAAGCTCGAGTCTGTTTGTTCTCCATTCGTCGTAGCCTAAGATGCTGATTTTATCAGCAATGGGATATTAAAAACACTGTGTGTAAATCAAGCCATAAAGCCTACTCCTTAGGCTGAACTGTGTGCATCTGCCTGGCCACATGTGGGGGGAAAGGTCCTCA
>CAUYLG010017960.1:0-40392 GCA_963573385.1 Cacajao melanocephalus | reverse complement strand
GTCCTCAGCGCTTCCAATTGCTGTTCTCCTTGTGGGGACGGGACCAGCCGAGCCGGAGTCGTCCCGTATACTCCGCGCCGAGAAGCGCCGTGCTGGGGCGCTGGCAAAATAGCCGCGCTGGCCAAAAAAGTCGCGCTGGCGACCTGTGTGGCTCCTCCACCGGGAATCTCCTAGTCTGTGGGCAACAAGAATTCGTCTGAAAGTGCAGCGTCCACTCGCTCTCTGCGCTTTTCACTGGGAGCTACAACCCTGAGCTGTTGTTAATCGGCCATCTTGGATCTCTCTCCCTACCTTTAGTTTTTAATGTTATTTGTATAAAGTTCTTCATAGCTCAGGTTAGTTGATACTCAGTAACTTTTTGATGAATGAATGAATCAATAAATCAATGTTAGGCTCAAGCACCTAGAATGAAGTCTGTATTCATGAACCCCTACTTTAGACTCATAAATGAAACAGCATTATATTAAATTGTAACATTGAACAAAATATAATGCACAAGTGAATGCCCTTTTATAAAATTTTTTAAAATTTTAGCAAAACTAGACAACTTCCCCAACCTAGCAAGGCAGGCCAACATTCAAAAGCAGAAAATACAGAGAACATCGCAAAGATACTGCTCAAGAAGAGCAACCCCAAGACACATGATCGTCAGATTCACCAGGGTTGAAATGAAGAAAAAAATGCTAAGGGCAGCCAGAGAGAAAGGTCAGGTTACCCCCAAAGGGTGGGCACCAGATCCGCTGTTAAGCGGATCTCTCGGCAGAAACCCTACAAGCCAGAAAAGAGTGGGGGCCAATATTCAACATTCTTAAAGAAAAGAAGTTTTAACCCAGGGTTTCATATCCAGTCAAATTAAACTTCATAAGTATGGGAGAAATAAAATCCGTTACGGACAAGCAACTGCTGAGATATTTTGCCACTAGCAGGCCTGCTTTACAAGAGCTCCTGAGGGAAACACTAAACATGAAAAGGATCAACCAGTACCAGCCACTGCAAAAACGTACCAAATTGTAAAGACCATAGTGCTATGAAGAAACTGTATCAACTAATGGGAAAAATAAACAGCTAGCATCATGACAGGATCAAATTCAAACATAACAATATTAACCTTAAATGTAAATGGGCTAAATGCCCCAATTAAAAGACACAGACTGGCAAATTGAAGAGAGTGAAGACCCATTGGTGTGCTGTATTCAGGAGATCTAGCTCATGTGCAAAGACACACATGGGCTCAAAATACAGGGATGGAGAAATATTTACCAAGCAAATTGAAAGCAATAAAAATCAGGGCTTGCAATTCTAGTCTCTGATAAAACAGACTTTAAACCAACAAAGATCAAAAGAGACAAAGAAGGGCATTACATAATGGTAAATGGATCAATGCAACAAGAAGAGCTAACTATCCTAAATATATATGCACCCAATACAGGAGCAACCAAATTCATAAAGCAAGTTCTTAGAGACCTACAAAGAGACTTAGATTCTCACACAATAATAGTGGGAGATTTTAATACTCCACTGTGAATACTAGACAGATCAATGAGACAGAAAATTAACAAGGATATCCAGGATTTGAATTCAGATCTGGACCAAGCAGACCTAACAGACATTTACAGAACTCTCCACCCCAAATCAATGGAATATATTCTTCTCATCACCATATCACACTTATTCTAAAATTGACCTCATAATTGGAAGTAAAATGTTCCTCAGCAAATGCAAAATAATAGAAATCATAAAAAAAATCTCTCAGACCACAATGCAATCAAATTAGAATTCAGGATTAAGAAATTCACTGAAAACCACACAACTACATGGAATATGAACAACCTGCTCCTGAATGACTACTGGATAAATAATGAAATGAAGGCAGAAATAAAGATATTCTTCAAAACCAATGAGAACAAAGACACAATGTACCAGAATCTCTGGGACACATTTAAAGCAGTATGTAGAGGGAAATTTATATGGCACTAAATGCCCACAAGAAAAAGGAGGAAAGATCTAAAATCAACACCCTAATGTCACAACTAAAAGAACTAGAGTAGCAAGAACAAATTCAAAAGCAAGCAGAAGACAAGAAATAACTAAGATCAGAGCAGAAGTGAAGGAGATAGAGACAGGAAAAACCCTACAAAAAAATCAATGAATCCAGGAGCTGGTTTTTTGAAAAGACTAACAAAATAGACAGACCACTAGCCAGACTAATAAAGAAGAAAGGAGAGAAGAATCAAATAGATGCAATAAAAAATGATAAAGGGGATATCACCACTGATCAAACTGAAATACAAACTACCATCAGAGAATACTATAAACACCTCTGTGCAAATAAACTAGAAAATCTAGGAGAAATAGATTAATTCTTTGACACTTACACTCTCCCAAGTCTAAACCAGGAAGAAGTCGAATCCTTGAATGGATAAATAACAAGGTCTGAAATTGAGGCAGCAATTAATAGCCTACCAATCAAAAAAAGTCCAGGAGCAGACTGATTCACAGCTGAAGTCAACCAGAGGTACAAAGAGGAGCTGGTACCATTCCTTTTGAAGCTATTCCAAACTACAGAAAAAGAAGGAATCCTCCCTAACTCATTTTATGAGGCCAGCATCATCTTGATACCAAAACCTGGCAGAGACACAAATAAAAAAGAAAATTTCACACAAATATCCCTGATGATCCTTGATTGAAAAATCCTCAATAAAATACTGGCAAACTGAATCCAACAACACATCAAAAGGCTTATCCGTCATGATCAAGTTGGCTTCATCCCTGGGAAGCAAGGTGGTTCAACATTCTCAAATAAAAAAATGTAATCTATCACATAAACAGAAACAAAGACAAAAACCACATGATTATCTCAATAGATGCAGAGAAGTCCTTTGACAAAATTCAACAGCCGTTTATGCTAAAAACTCTCAATAAACTAGGTATTGATGGAATGTATATCAAAATAATAGATATTTATGACAAACCCAAAGCCAGTATCTTACTGAATCGGTAAAAACTGGAAATATTCCCTTTGAAAACTGGCACAAGACAAGGATACCCTCTCTCACCACTCCTATTCAACATAGTATTGGAAATTCTGGCCAGGTCAGTTGAGCAAGAAAAAGAAATAAAGGGTATTCAGTTAGGAAAAAAGGAAGTCAAATTGTCTCTATCTGCAGTCCACATGATTGTATATTTAGAAGGCCCCATTGTCTCAGCCCAAAATCTCCTTAAGCTGATAAGCAACTTCTGCAAAGTCTCTGGATACAAAAATCAATGTGCAAAAATCACAAGCATTCCTATACATCAATAACAAACTGAGAGCCAAATCATGAGTGAACTCCCATTCACAATTGCTACAAGGAGAATAAAATACCTAGAAATACAACTTACCAGGGATGTGAAAGAACTCTTCAAGGAGAACTACAAACCACTACTTGAGGAAATAAGCAAAAACACAAACCAATGGAAAAACATTCCATGCTGATGGTTAGGAAGAATCAGTATCGTGAAAATGGCCATACTGCCTAACATAATTTACAGATTCAATGCTATCCTCATCAAGTTACCATTGGCTTTCTTTACAGAATTGGGAAAAAAAGACACTTTACATTTCATATAGAACCAAAAAAGAGCCCACATAGCCAAGACAATCCTAAGAAAAAACAACAACAACAAAAAAGAAAGCTGGAGGCATCATGCTACCTGACTTCAAACAATACTACAAGACTACAGTAATCAAAACAGCACAGTACTGGTACCAAAACAGAGATATAGACCAATGGAACAGAATAGAGGCCTCAGAAATAAGGCCATACATCTACAACCATCTGATCTTTGACAAACCTGATGAGAACCAGCAATGTGGAAAGCATTCCTTATTTAATAAATGGTGTTGGGGAAACTGGCTAGCCATATGGAGAAAGCTGAAACTGGATCCTTCTCTTACACTTTATACAAAAATTATCTCCAGATGGATTAAATATTTAAACATAAGACCTACTACCATAAGAACCCTAGAAGAAAACCTAGGCAATATCATTCAGGACATGGGCATGGGCAAAGACTTCATAACTAAAACACCAAAAGCAATGGCAACAAGAGCCAAGATAGACAATTGGGAGCTTCTGTACAGCAAACTAAACTATAATTAGAGTGAACAGGCAACTAACCTAATGGGAGAAATTTTTTGCAGTCTACCCATCTGACAAAGGGCTAATGTCCAGAATCTACAAAGAACTTCAACAAACCTACAAAAGTCAAACAGTGGGTAAAGGATATGAACAGGCACTTCTAAAAAGAAGACATTTATGTAGCCAACAAACATATGAAAAGAAGCTCATCATCACTGGTCATTAGAGAAATGCAAATCAAAACCACATTGAGATACCATCTCATGACAGAATACAATCATTAAAAAGTCAGGAGACAACAGATGCTGGAGAGGACATGGAGAAATAGGAACTTTTACACTGTTGGTGGGAGTGTAAATTAGTTTAGCCATTGTGGAAGACAGTGTGGTGATTCCTCAAGGACCTAGAGATAGCAATACCATTTGACCTAGCAATCCCACTACTGGATATATACCCAAAGGATTATAAATCATTCTACTATAAAAACATATGCACACGTATGTTTACTGCAGCACTGTTCACAATAGCAAAGACTTGTAACGAACCCAAGTGCCCATTATTGATAGACTGGATAAAGAAAATGTGGGATATATACACCATGGACTACTATGCAGCCATAAAAAAGAATGAGTTCATGTCCTTTGCAGGGACATGGATGAAGCTGGAAACCATCATCCTCAGCAAACTAACACAAGAGTAGAAAACCAAACAGCATATGTTCTCACTCATAAGAAGGAGTTGAAAAATGAGAACACATGGATACAGGGAGGGGAACGACACACACTGGGGCCAGTCATTGGGTGAGAGGTTAGGGATGGTATAGCATTAGGTGAAATACCTAATGTAGATGACAAGGTGATGGATGCAGCAAACCACCATGACACTTGTGTAAGTATGTAACGAGCCTGCATGTTCTGCACTTGTACCCCAAAACTTAAAGTATAATAAAAAAATTAATCTTAATATACCTTCACTTTTTTCCCACCATCTGAACTCTAGTGATGTAATCAACTATTCAGACCAGACGAATAACTTTCCACTCTTCTTTAAATATATGCACACATGTATAGTGTTTTTGCTTTATTTTTATGTATTTTTATTTTGCTATTTATAAATACATATGACATACTAAAGGATGAATATCTGATTTGGTACACTCTTTAAGGAATATGTGCAAAAGGAATAAGCATGTCCCTACACACAGTTTAAGTAAAAGAATATCCCCCCTCCCAATACAGCCCCTTCTTCTCAAACCAAGGATGCCATAATTCCAAAATTTCTGTTAAAGATACTTTTACTTTTTACTTTTCTTTATAGTAATTAACCATATATGTAGGTACCCTGGAGCACTATATTTCCTATTTTCTTGTGATTCATTTTTGTGTTTGAATTTGCTATTTCATCTAAATTTCAAATCTGTTGGCATGAATCTTTTCATATTATTCTTTATTATCTTATCAAGATATAAATGCCTGCTTCATTTATGGCCATACCTTGACTCTATTTGTATTATTGTTTATATGTGCCACTGTTTTCTTGATTAATTTTGCCAATTTTTGAAACTTTATTAGGTTTTTCAGTTCTTATTTTGTTTTCTAAAATGTACCATTGTTTCAATGTCTGTTTTTATCATTATTTTTTTGCTGACATTTACTTGATTTGTGGTCATTCTCTAGTTTTTTTTTTTCCAACAGAGTTTTTAAGTTAGACCCACAGATCAATTTTTTAACCCTTCTCTTTCTTTCCCCTAATTTAATCATTAAAGGTAATCATACATGTTTAACTATATCAGACGTGTTTGATATGTATGTGTGTGTGTGTGTGTGTATATATATACACATACTTGCCTTTATCCCAAAAACTTTATAATTTTTATTATTTTCCTTGACCCCTGTATTATTTAGAAGTGTTTTTTGTTGAATTTTCTGAATGTATGCATAATTTAAAGTTCTTTTCATTATTGACTTCTAATTTATCTGTGAGGTGGTTAGATAATATGATGAATATGACAACAACCCTTTAAAGTCAGTATAGATTTACTTTATAGCCTAGAATATGTTCACTTTTTAAATTGTTTCATTTATGCCTGTAAAGAAGGTGTACTCTCCAGTTGGAGGCAGTATTTTGCATATAGTTATTAGATACTTTTGCTAGTTTGTTAACTAAGTTATTTAAACACTTTAAATACTACTACTCACTTTGTCTCTCAATCACACTAAAAAGAACGTTTTAAATATTTGTCCCAATTATGATTAATTTGCAAATTTGTGTTTTTAATTCAACTATGTATTTATATATTTTGAAACTTTTATTAAAATTTATATTTAAAATATGTATATTTCCTCCTGAATAAAAGCTATTATTTGTGACTCTCTTTATTTTTGGTGGTTTTTGCCTCAGTCTTTTTATAGATGCTAATAGAGCTATTCTAGTTTTTCAGTATTTATTAATTTTATTAAAAACTTTTTCATACTATCTCTTTCAGAAAATAATTATTGAAAAATTTTTTTTAGTCTTTTATGTTCTGCCTTTTTTTTAGTTGTGACTTTTAAAATAGCATGTACTTGGATATTTTTCTAATCCAATCTGTCTACTTTTGTTCCTGGATTGCACAAACTTGTTGATTTTACATTGTTCTGACGATGAACATTTTTTTATTTATATATCTAGCAAATTATTTTGATATTTGTATTTGTCCTACTTCTCTCTCATATTTATTTGAGTTGATTAGTGTGATTTTTATTTTTAAATTCCCATCTATTTCTCCACTTATTTGGAAGTTATACACGTTTTCTCATCTGTAAAGGGGCAACTCTACAGCATTGTGTGCATATGTAATTTAATGAAATTTAAATAAATATTGTTACCTATCCTTTTACAATAAGTGAATTGCAAAAGACTTTAAATCTGATTCCATTACCCCTCACTTAGAGACAGCTGATTTTTTAAAAGAAATTGAATCCTAAACTCACAAATTTAAAATTGTTATTATAGTATGCCGCCAATATTTACCTATATTTACTTAGAAGTTTACAATTTTCATTGTTTAAGCTTATTTCCCTCATTTGATGTTTTCTTTCTCATATTCCTTCTTTAAGAACATTTTATAAATATTGTTTTAATATTATATCACCTATTGATTATGTATGCTCTCAGGTATTTACTTTTAATATGAAAATACCTTTATTTCTTCTCAATCTGGAAAATAATTTTACTGAATGTAACAAATCTAGATTGATATTTATTTTCTCTGAAAACAAGAAGGCACACCTCTATTTTCTGTTTCCACTCTCACTGACTCTGAGTCAGCTATGGGTTTTTTTGGGTGGCAATCTTTTTACTTTTGCTACTTTTAAGATACTTTTATTCTGTTTAGCATTCTGAAGTTTCACTAGGATGTATCATGGTGTGAATTTATTATTATTTAAAATTTGTTTTGGCCTCTGTTGAGATACTTGGATTTCAGAATATTTGTATTCAATCAATTACAGAACATTTTTAACTATTAAGTACCCACATTTTATATTTGATTCATTGTCTCTTTTTGTTCAATAGTTCTGATCAGATGTATATTTCTCTTTCTCACTTTTTATTTATATGTCCCATAATATCACTTTCATTCCTTTTATCATTGTGTCTTTCTGAACTGTATTCAGAATATTTTCTTCAGTTTGACCTTCCAAATAAATATGTTCTTTTTTTTTCTTTAACCTGGCTCTAATCAGCTGTTTGATTTATTCTTCACATTAAAAAGACGCCTTTTTTTTTCAAGTCAGAAATTTCTTGAATCCCCATTCTCCCCAAACTACTCCCACCTACACACATATTTTCTTCCAATATAGGTCATTTATCTTTATGTACCACTCTGATCTGATTATTTATTATTATTAGGTATAAGACATATGTGCTATTCTAAAATTTTACCAAATTGCAGTTTGAAACTACTGTTATTTGAATTCCATGTCTTCTTTATTGAATTGCTGTCTCATTTTGCTGCAGTACATCCCTTTCTTCTGAAAAAAGAAAAGATATTTTGATTTAGTTTTCAATTATTTGTATTTCCAAACTTGATCTTGGGGAACTCCTCATATTTTGATATTTGATCATCAGATTGATGCTGTCTCTGTCTTGTGTCTTTCCTCTCAAATATACCCATTTTTCCTTTTTGTCTTAATTTTTAAGTGATTTGCAGGTTTTCATCTCAAAAATCATGTTTTTTTTTAAGTAAAAATATTTATTTTAAATTTCATATAGCTCTTTCATGCTTCTGGATACTTATTTATTCATAATGAGTTTTCTTGTTTCATAGATCTCTTACCTATTGTTAAGGATAAATTAACTATATGTTTTTAAGCTTTTTCTTGTTCTTGAACTAGTCTTTCCCAAGGCATTTTTCTTTTGCTTCATAAAGAATTTTCTTTTATATTACAGAATTTATGAAAGTCTGTAGTGTTTCACTTTTTCAGCCAATATTTCATAATAAAAAATTAAAAAGTTAGGGGGGAAAACTGAATAACCAGTGATCTAAGTATGAGAGTAATGAGGTAGGGAAACATCGTTTATTCTGAGGAATTCTGAAATGCCAAACTGGCTTTACTCACAGGCACCTAAGTCTACTAAGTCTAATCAGCCTTTTTAAATTATCTCAAGACAATTGGTTCAATTGTCTTACCAAAAATATCCTTTCCCTCACAATTGTTTTTCTCTCTCATGGCTTCAATATAGTATTTAATCTGATACTGCATGCATACTAAATACTGGCTACATACTATATAGTATTCTTCCTGCAAGGACAAGACGGTATCTATTCTGTATGTAGCGTTCATATAACCTACCTACTTTTAGCATCAATCTCACCAACATTGTACCTCTAAGTCTTAAATTCTGGATTTCTGTAGCATTCTAGAAGGAGATTAATCCTTCTCACCTTTAAAGTCCCTTTTATCTCTATTCTTTGCTGTAGCTTTCTCTGGTCTCTTTTATAACATTTGTATTTTATCTTCTTGGTGGCTTGAGGAAATTTGTTTAAACATTTTGTCTTTTAATAGCTTTCTTTTCTCTTTATTTTGGTTTGTATCTACTTACTCCTTTATTATTATTTAGTTGAACTTTTACATATACAGTAAATTGATCTTCTCATCTAAAAGCTTAGTTTATTCTTTATAATACTTGTATCACATTCCATACAATGAGTATTTTTAAATTTTATCTAAAACATTTTCTTACAAATATATTTCACATCCTCCACATTTTTCAACTTCAGTCATGTGTGTGCATGTGTGTGTGTGTGTGTGTGTGTGTGTACGTGTGTATGTAATTTCACATTATTTCTGTCATATACTATAGGCGAGCATACCATAAATGAGATTGTTTTGTTACTTGCTATCTTCTGTAATGTTCATTCGACAAACCACAAAAAGAGTACTTTAGCAAAATATTTTATCAAATCACATTTCCAACATCAATGTCAACACATTTCACCACACTGTTGCCAGCAATGTGTAGTACTACCCTTCATAATTACTGCCAACTTGATATAAATGTATTTAATTGTTGCTTAGATTGTTAAAATCATTAACTTATTAAAAACTGTTCTTTAAAATTTTCTTTATCTCAAGTGATATTAAACATCTTTGTACATATTTTGTTGACATGACATTCTCTTCTGTGAGTTCCCATTTCTATTCATTGACAATTTTATTATAAAAATATTTGTCTTTTTCTGAATCACTGGAGATATATTTCAAACAGTTAATATAATAAATTGTATTTGTTATATGTTGTAAATATTTTCCATTGCTATTATTTTTCTTACAACTTTTATAAGGTGACTTTTGGACACTAATGGTATATTCTTAAAACCTATACATATGTCTGGATTCTGGGTACATTGTTAAAGACAAAAAGTTCTCCCATACAAATTTTACAAAAAGTCTATTTTCAATAGACTACAATGTTATATTTTGGCTTAAAATGCCTTAATTATTTTCACATTTAATACTTAATGTATGTAATCTTACATTTCCTATATTATATGAAGAAGAAAATGAATTTTATTTTCTTTTTAGTGAGAAGTCATTTATTCTGGCAAAACTTACTAATTTTCCGTACTTCCTGTGACTTAAACTGCCTTCCTTTTTTACATATTACGTTTTTATATTTACCTTATTCTCTTTTCTGCTTCTGAATTCTGTTAAAACAATCTATTAATTGATTTCTGAGCCATTTATTAGATGGTTTTGAATTTAAGGTAATCATTAGTATGAAAAAGCACATCTTTCTTTAGTATTTTTTAATTTTTAAAAATGTTCTTGAATATTTGAAGATGTTTACCTCTCCATGATAACCTTACATTAACCAATGCTTTTAAAATTGAATTCTGTGAAGACTTGCATTCATTTATATTTAGAAAGACTACATTTAGAGAGAAAATAACCAGCCCTTAAAGGACCTTATAAGCATCTCAAGGAGTTTGCATCTGTTTTTGAGGTCACTGTGTTGAAGTGTATTTCTTGAGGTTGGAAATAAAAAGCTTTGCAAAACAGAAGAAAAATAGTCATAGTTGAAATTACAGACAATACTTTGTTTACAAAGTGAGGGGTGATTGAAACAAAGGAAGGCAAGCTCTGAGACAGGAAGTTCAGTAATGCAGCTGTTACTATCTTCAAGTTAATTATAAAGGAGGTGAATATGGCCTAAATGAGGAACACGGCATTAAGGATAGATAAGTGGACAGATTTTAAAAATAGTAAGATTTAGTGTTGAGCGAGGAATGAGTGAAGCACTGGGATTTCCAACTTTCATAATTTGTTTACCACATCCAGGAACCAAAATGTAATATACTATCTATACTTCGTGCAACACCATGTAAATCCAGAGCACATAATACTATGTAAATGCACTTATGACAGAAATATGCTGAATTTAAAAGGCAGTATGCAAATGTCATAAAATATGTAAACAGAAACAATATACAGAAAAAATAAAATATATCTAAAACTGTCATGACAAAGGAAAAACATTTATATATCTAATCATTTATTTTACAGAAAATAATAAAGTGATATATAATTAAAAGATACTCCTTTTTTTACTATTGCACATAATTTTTTTTTAAATACCATTGCTTGAGCATTTGCTATGTGCCTTACACTGTGTTGACTACCACTAACATTATCTTATTTACTTATCACAAACTTCCTTTTAAGCAGGACTATTTCTAATATTCCTCTTTCTCTTTATTTTCTTACCAGTTGAGGAAGCTGCTGCTTACAGAGATAAATCACTTGCTGAAAGTCATTTGTTTCCTAGGAGGTGACAGAGCTAAAACCGATTTGGAAGCTAACATTGAATAGCTTTCTTTTTCTTGTATCCTTCACTATATTGTGCGTATATTCAGTACTAACTGCTGTCAATTAATAAATGACATCTTTTGGTGCCTCAGAGGAGAGACAGTAATTACAGGAGAATAGAAAATATATCCAAAAACAAAACAACACACAAAAGCACAATACATTATTTACAAGACCATTACTTTAGAGAACTCTTGACTACTCTGATCAACAGAAACAACTGATAGTTGTTGAAGGTTCAACAAAAACTTCGTGGTTACATATTAAAATCTATGGATCTATGATGATATTCATGTTCTGGCTGCATTTATCAGCAGTGATAATGCTCATTTTGGTTATAAACATTATGATTATGAATCTGAACGTCTTTATTTTCTGCCAAGAATATCATTCTTCTTTTATATGGCGTTATTTGGGTAATTTAGAGAGATCCAAGTATGAGAAACCACTTTCTTTCATTCATGATTCTTTTGTACAAAGTACCACATTCTGAACCCAAGTACCGCAAGATATGTCTCAGTATAACTGACCCTCCAAAGTCCATTATAATGTTATGCTTGATGACCTCTTTCTCTCTTTTCAACAAATATGAATAAAATAAATTTTCAGGCAACTGGGTTATTCAGGGAAGCAAACATGCTAAATATAGCAGAGTATGATGGTAAGGCTAAGAAGTTAAGAAAATCACTAGTTCATGCACATTTACATGAAACAAGGCCTAAGCCTTTCAATTAGAATGAGCTGAAAGCCAAAGTTGTGCTGAGTGCTGTCAGCACAATTAGCATTTGTATTTTTAGTAGTAGTCCAGGCCCCACGAATAGTGCCAGCATCACTTAAGATAAACCTGCTAGTCAGATAATCTGTGCTAAAAATAGTTAACCAAAGAAGAGCAATTTCTCTTTGTGACACGCAGTCAAGTACCTTTTAATACAGGGTGATGGGTTTTTGGCAGTGAGAGCAGTCAGAAAAAAGTGTTCCACAGTGAGAATTCATTCAACTGGGTTCAGCAAATAGAAGAAAACAAAAGAAGTTATTTTATTAGAGAGTCAGGCATTGCAGCCAAAGGACTTTGAACGCCACAGAACAGCCCTGTATTTCAGTTCCAGCTCTAATTCTTGTTAACTGCAGGAAGAAGTTTTAAAACCAATTTTAGACTCAGTTTCCCCAGAAAGTGGGGTTAAAAACAGCTGTCTCACAGAGTTATTGTGAAGAAAATGCTGGCACAGGACCTGCACACAGTACCAATGAGCATTGGTTTCCATCTTTTCTTCATCCTTCTTGCCCCTCCATCATTTCTGTTCATTCCCACTTAATATTATGCCTAAGGTAAGAAAAACCACATTCAGATTCTATCAAGGCACCACTGTCACTTTCTCTTGCTCCAGAGGCTACCTTCTACTTCTTTCTTCCTCAGTGAACTCTGCTACACAATCCCCATCCCCAACGCCCCTGTCATTTGCTACCCATGCCATTTCTCAAACACTCCTCTCATGGTAATCTACTTGCCCTGTCCCGTTCGCCATCAGTACTCGTGTTAGTTAAGGTATTTTGTGATCAGAAGTTCATAGGAAGAAGAGATTCATTTGATGCCTCAGTACAGTAAACAGTGTTAGGTCAGGGGCTTTAGAAATATTTCCTTAACTCAAAAGCTCTAAAAAATATTGTTCTCTTGTTCTTAGCCTCTTATGCAGGGATGTTCAATCTTTTGGCTTCCCTGGGCCCCACATAAAATTCACTAACACAAGTGATAGCTGATGGGCTAAAACAATGGCAAAAATTTCTCATAATGTTTTAAAAAATGTATGTATTTGTGTTGGGCCACATTCAAGGCTGTCCTGAACCACATGCAGCCCAGGGGCCACGGGGTGGACAAGCTTGCTCAAGAGCTGGAAAGAGTTTAAAGCTCAAGAAGTTTACTAGTACAGTCTCTAGTCACGTTTGGAGACTGAGAATCTCTCAGCCCGACAGGAAAAAGAGAGGTGCTAATGGCATATTTTTATTGCTGACAAATGTTGAGGATGCAACACGGCTTGGAAAGAGATCTGGAATAGCCATTAAGAGTCAGAAGTTCTGCCGGGCGAGGCGGCTCACGCCTGTAATCTCAGCACTTTGGGAGGCTGAGGTGGGCGGATCACCTGGCGTTGGGAATTCAAGACCAGCCTGACCAAGGTGGAGAAATCCTGTCTCTACTAAAAGTACCAAAAAAATTAGCCAGGCCTGGTGGTGCATGCCTGTAATCCCACCTACTCAGGACGCTGAGGCCGGAGAATTGCTTGAACCCAGGAGGCAGAGGTTGCAGTGAGCTGAGATCGCACTATTACACTCCAGCCTGGGCAACAAGAGCAAAACTCTATCTAAAAAAAAAAAAAAAAGTTCTAGCCCTCCCTCCTCTCCCATATTTTATCTGTGTCACCTTGAGCAAGATAGGTGTCTCTCCAAAGGCAAAAATAAAATGTACATTTAGATTCAAGGATTCCCAAAAAATTTTTTTATGATTCAATAAATAATGTTATTGTTGGGAATTCATTTTATTTTATATAAAACACAAACATAGCACTTATAATCATGTTGCAAGAACTTTATACATATGAACCTCTTTAGCATAACTGCTCTATAAAGTAGGCACTATAATTATCTTCATAGTATGAATGAAAAAACTGAACCCGACAGAAGTGTATAATTTGACCTAGGTCACACAGCTTTTAAGAGGTAGAGCCAGAATTAGAAAATATCAGATGAGCTTCAGCATCTCTCTTTTTAACCACTATACTTGGTTACACTTAAAAGTAAAACAAAATATATATATATATATTCTTTTATATATTTTTAGGTATGCATCCTAATCACTGTGCTGAAAAGGGACATATTTTAACTAATTCTTTCACCTACCTACTATGCCGATGTCTGGAGCTGCCACTGACCCTAAGTAATCATCAACTCTGATGAGGAACATCCACGATTCTTCTGCTGGTCTAGTCATTCATTCTTCTTTTTGGAAATGTGAGAGAAAAATCTACATTAAAAAATAACTAGCCTGTCTTTTCCAAGATCACAAAGGTCAATTTGCAGGTTAATAGTTAAATGCTTTCTTTAGTCACAATCTTCAAGAATAAAACCAATTATTTAAAATGTCTTTCAAGTGACTTTAATAGCAGATGTTTTTCCTTCAAAGAAGCTTTTTTTTTCCTGATGCTTTCCTTGAATCAAACATACTACATGGAATTCATCCCTTGAAGTGGTGTGTTTCATGTCACCAAGAACCAAGATGTCCAGGCATAGATGTGGTGGTTTGCCTGTCCATTTATTTTTATTTCTTTTTAAACTTTTTAATGTCTATATCTTTTTTGATAGAAATGGAGTCTTGCTATATTGTCGAAGTTGCTTTTAAACTACCGGCCTCTAGCAGTCTTCCTGCCTCAGCATCCAAAAGTGCTTACATTACAGGTGTGAGCCACCATTCCCAGTTGATCTCTATACAGGATACAAAGGTATTCTTGTTCTGTTCCTCAAAATGTGTTAAGATATAACAATGAAAGAGAAGAGAGAGCATATTATCATGCAAGGGTCTTTTGCTTAATCTTCTTGTTTCTTCGAGAAGCTCTCTGACTCAATTTTCTGATTTTAAAATTGGAAATAATGACCTTGAACTCAAAGAGTTACTCGAAGGATTAAAAGAGATTATCTATGTAAATTTCTTACTGCGGTATCTGAAACATAAGTCAGTGGCTCAATAAATACTAATTTTTCTTTACTATCTTCTGTCATCTAGGACTGACTAAAATTTTCATATATTCTCTAAGATAATAGAATCCCATGATTTGCCCAGATTCTACATCCACAACTTAGTTGCATTCAAAACAAATTACAATAGCACTGGACTTCTGTATCATCAAGTCAAGTTAAAATTGTATTGACCAACTAGCAAACAGTTCACTGTGCTAGGTACTGAAAAGAATAATAAAACTATAAAATCTAGTAATGCATACCTTGAAGAGGCTAAAAAATCCTGTTGAAAGACAAGGCTCACTTTCTCTCCCCTCTCCACAATCCACTTACACACAAAAATATAATAACACGAGAAAGGAATATAAGGTAGTGGAGTGGTTGATCTTGATTACCGTCACTGGCAAGATATTTGCAATGGAAGTGGATTATAACTTAGGCCTTGAAAGATTGAAGTTTGAAGGATAAATAGGAGCAGGCAGATTTGTATACTGCAGGAACATCATCAATTATAAGTATGAAGATAAAAATAGGCGTACTATTAGGATCAAGAGACTAATCAGAAAAAAGTGGGCAAGAGTCATATCAGAGGCATGGGGTCCAAGGTTTTAAAGACATTAAGTACCAGAAGTTAAGCTGGAAGATTAGGAGTATATGCACTGGGAGACATTGTGGATCCATTAGCTATTATATCCACATAGTTATTCAGGCAGTGGAGCCTCAGATCTGGAAATTAATTTGGTAAACCACAAAAGCACAGCTACTTCATACCAAAAAGATGAAATTAATTTTTAGGATTACTTTGGGTGTCTCCAGAGTTTGGGAGTCAGCACACATATACTCCACTGAGTCTTCCATCTGGCCATCCATGACTCTTCCATTTACAGAGGTCCTGGTCACAATACTGCTTTACCAACATTGGTTTGGGAACCGTTGTTTATAGTACTGGGCTCAGCAGCATCTGAGGAAGAGTAACCAACTGGGACATGGTCTTTCTTAGTTCTCTGAGGTCAAGGAGTACCAGTCTTTTCAGTGGAGCAGTAAAAGTCATGCCCAGGTTTTTTGTCACAAGGTATGGGCACTGTATGAATTTCCTAGGGCCTCCATAACAAAGTGCCACAACTGGATGGCTTCAAACAACAGTAATTTATTTTCTTGTATTTGTGGAGACTAGAAGTCTGAAGTCAAAGTATTGGCAGGGCCGTGCTTCCCCTGAGAATGGTAGGGAAGTGTCCTTCCTTGCCTGTTGTAATTTATGGTGTTTGCCATCAATCCTTGTTGTTCCTTGATTTATAGATGCATCTCTCTGCTGCTTCTGTCTGTGTCACAGGGCCATTTTTCTCCTGTGTGACTATCTGTATGCCTCTTCTCTCTTACAAGGATACCATTCATATTGTACTAACGGTCCACCCTATAATCCAGTATGACTTCATCTTAATTTGACTACATCTATAAAGACTCTATTTTCAGAAAATATCGTATTGACGGGTACCAGCCATTAGGACTCTGACATAGCTTTTTATGAGTGACACAGTCTAACTCAAAACAGCTACAATTATCTGGATGGAAATTGCCTTATGAGGAAATTATGCCTTATAGATCAATATGGAAATAAGTCTTATGTTGATCAATAGAAACAGCTTTGCCTGAAGCTCAAGCATCTTGGGAATATGCTAGTAGTGCTGCAAAATTCCTGAGCCTCAATTATATCCTTGAACACTTCTACTTTTGAGAGCTGAGTTTTCATTGTAAGGCATACTGCTTGAATTAAAAAATGCACAAGATTATGTGGAGATTTGAATTTATATATCTGTTTCAAATTCATCATTACATTTGATTTTCACAACAGAATTTGTAAGTCACAAATTATTATTGCTGAAGGTTTACATCAAACTTGTTTTCCACATCAGTCTGAACTAATTGAAAAATGAAATAAAATTCTAAGCAGATCAGCATGTTATTGCCTTATCACCTAATTACAGTCATCAAAGAATATCATCCAGCTTCTTAACACTGACAGACTTACCCACCCCTGGCAGTCGGTTCTTCAGCGGTGCCTGTCTAAGGAAAGACCTAACCCTTTTACAGCTTCTTCCTAAAAAGAAAAGAAAGGTGCTGAACAGAGCACCTCCATATTATTCTCTATAAATTTACCATTCAAATCACACTCTTCCAGTTTTTCAGGAGCAGAACAAGTAAAAGGGTAGAAAGAAGCTAGGAATGTTATCCTAATTGTGTTCCCATCACCTGCAAGGAAACATCGAAATTAGCAAAGAAACATTTGTTACCAACATTAATTGCCAACATTTTTTTTTTCAGATAAGAAAAATGAGGCTCAATGAGATAAGGTGATTTACTGAAGCTTTTTTGGCTATCTGCTAATTCTGTAAATATTTCCATGCACCATCATTGCCTTCTCTTTGTATTATGCACATGTTAAACATAATATGGTCTCTTTATGTTATGCTTGTCATATGGATTCTGTCATATAGGATTCTTATGCCAGCAACCCCTGCTATCAGATACATCTTGGATGATATAATTAATTTTTATAAATCATGCTTTGCCATATTTTCCCAGTCAGAATGTAACCGGTTGGCATTTTGAACTACAGTTGAACTCTGTAGTGCTCAGAATAACTGACTCTTGGGAAAATAAACCCTTTCTATTATTTTAAGCACAAAAGTTGAACCTCATCAAAAGAAGTTAAGGATGTTAAGTTGCCTCTTCATAGAAGGAGTCTAACTATAGCCAACAATTGTTAACGATTCTGTGAATATTATAGCCATCAGGTCTCATGTCTACAAAATCAACTCGTAAACATAGTAAGATACCAATCATGCTTAGAACTGTCTCTTTGTTATTTCACAGCACTTAACACAATCATAACTTATAAATATGGTATTTATTTTCTTGTCTCTATCTTGCATGAAAATGTAAACTCAATTTGGACAGGAATCACATTTGTCATATTCATTCTTGTTTCCAAGCACACTTTTAGGCAAATTAACACAAGTAAAAAATGATTGAAGAAATATATGAATAAAACATTGTTATTTTTTATACTTGTCAAACAATATAATACTTCTTCCATTCATATTTTACTTAGGTGATTTGTATCTCTTTGAAGCTCTTAAGGCACTAAAATATTTCTGACAGTTTAAATTTCCTTTCTCTTAGACATAAGAATTTAGTATTGAGAGTGACAGTGTTCTATAGGGATATACATCTCTTGTTTCCACTACTACCCCCACTGTATTTATCTTCCAATATATCATGTTCTGTTTGTTTTGTTTTGTTTTGTTTTTCCTAATTCTTAGCTAGTCCTTGTCCTGTTTGGAATTAATCCATTCATGCCTGAAAACAAGCATTTGCAGATACTTGACTCAATTAATTGGTAAAATTTATTGAATGTCTACAACATTCCAGATACTAGAAATAAAGTATTATGTGGTAATATTTGTATAATGCTAGATCGAAAGTGGGAACAAATTTTTTGCTGTCATTATTGAGTGTTATGGCCTTGGGTATTATTATTAATTTCTTTCAAAAATAAAGACAACTAAGATCAAGAAAACTTAGGTAAGTTCCCAGGTTCCACAACCTTCTGTTCCTACTTGGTTCACACTTCATTATGAATAGGAATTTATTTACATATAGTAAGCTGATTAACAGAATTGACTTTGGAGCTCAGCTGGCTTGGATCTGCACTCTGGCTGCCATCAACACCTGTTTCCTCTATGACTTCTCTGAACTTTGTTTCTTCACCTGTACATTGGGAAAGGTTCTTTAATTGTGGCCCTTTATAGAGACATCATTCATTTATAAGAGATATCAATTACCTTGGGGTTATTCTGCTAATAAGTCAGTGATAGTCTGAGAATTGTTGAAACTATATGGCAATTGAAGGAAAATGTCATTACTTAGGGCTCCCACAGCAATTTCTAAGAATTCACTTTCTGCATGGATAGCTTCTTGTGAATATAGCTTGTCATCTTTTGTGGCTTTTTCCCAAGAGAACATCTGTAATCTTTTACTTTTCCAGAAGCCGCTGTACTTGGCTATTCTCATTCCCATTTCAACTCACCATCCACAAGCGTTTTGTGCATAACTACTTTATGCAGACTCTATTTTCTTTAGAATGGCTTTTTAATGCTTCTGACCTTGGTAATACATAAAAGTCCACTGCCAGCCGAGGTTTAATCTTCGTGTTATACAGACAGCCCTGCCCACCAGACAAAATATCGTTATAAAATATTGTGCTGTCAAGGGGTAATATTTTATAGTTTCTTGAGTCTTTCCAAAATTTCTAGTGTATTTGTTTGCCCTTGAAACTTTGAGTGAATAGTAAATATCATCCTAGAATATAACCAGTAAACATGTAAATATTCCACTGGGCAAAAAGAATATAATTTCCCTCACTATGAGAACCATATTTTTGATTAAATGATCATTGGTTTCTAGGATCTAAAATATAAGAATGGATAAGGTCAGGGTGGGCCTCTGCTGGGACCTTGGAGCACTATGCAGAACTCTGTTCCCCCTTTCTCTTTCCTCTCTTCTTCTTTCTCATCTTCACTATTTATTGCTTTTCTTCCAGCCAGATACAGTTGGAGGCAGTAACATGGTGACACATCAAAATCAAGTCTCCAGCAGCTGAATCTGAACAACACAAGGAACAAGGTAAGATGCCAACAGAAGAGGGCCCAAAACAGGGTTCGTATTTTCCAAAGGTTCTCAATTATATCCTTATCAGTCTCTGCAACCTCATTTGCTGTCCCCATTAGTTCTCTATTGGCTCTGTTTGCAAGGTCATCATTTCTTAACATTATTTAAAAGCCTTTAAATATGTAATCTTTTAGCCTCTGGAGATAACAATCCTAGTTTGTGTTATAAAGAGCATTGCATTTTGTTTTCCCCATAACATTTTCAGATCCCTTATCCCATTAGGCCTTCATGACCCTTTGTAGCATGTAGGACAGGAAATTTTGTTTCAGGTTCCCAAATGAGACTTGAAGAAGTTGAGTGACTTATATGAGGGCACAGACATAATAAGGGCCTCAGCTCTTCTTTGCATCTGTAAACAAACCTTGTATCCTAAGGACACTCAAGGGGATTCTCAGGAAGCTCCTTAAAGTGATAAGTCCAGAAGAGCATCCATGTAATCATGGTTCCATAGATTGGTCTGGGTTTCTGTATCTGGGACTGGAAAGGTCTGAGAAATTCTGGCTAAAATATTGGTAACATTGCATTTGCTCTGCATTTTCCTAACTGTGCAACATGTAGGTAATAATTGTATCTGGAAGCATCCCCTAGATGAAACTGCAGCAGCTTGGGGGATGACTTATTGTCATTGTCACAGTCCTGCCTGATGGTCCCCAGAACTCCAGGAAGGGGCGGTTAGGCCACTACAGCAAAAACACTGGAGCCCAGGAAGAGTCAGAAATTTCCTTCACTGTTTTAGATTTTCCCACTGCCGAAAATACTACAGAATTATTTTAGCATTCAATGTCTATCTTCAGTGAAGGAATGTTATTCCAGAATTGCTCTGAATGTTATAGAGGGAGCTATGGTAATTGAGCACATACAGGTATCAAGTATTCAGCTTGATGCTTAAAAAACATGATTTTATTTAATATTAGTAAAATAAGGAATTTATTTTTGCCTACGATTTATAATATGAAAATTGAACCAAGGAGGTAACTATTTAGTATAAGACAATCGAGTTTGAGATTAGCAAGGACAAAATTCTATTGTAACCTGTTGCCTGAAATACAAGTGCTTCTCTCATATTAACCAATAATGGTTTATTAATCAAATGGCTCTTAAATATAACTATTTATCTATATATTGAATTTCCTTCCATTTTTTTAATGAAGCGTCTTTTACTTTCCAGCTTTAGCTTCATAGCCAGCATATTGCTACCAATCATATTGTCATCCTTTTTCTAGTTTAGAATTTCTTAATGTTTAAGCTTTAAGCCAACGAGTCAATACAAGAATCCATATTTAGATATGTGTTTTCGCCAACAGTGGACTCTGTTAGTGCAATAGTTTCATACTGGGTTCTGCTGAAATGCAACATTTCAGTATCGACTTTTGAGACTATAATATTGTAAGCCAATCTCTAGATAGTTATGATGTTAATTAAAACTTTAGTTGATTGAACTCCTATTATGTGTTTTCTAACATTATGTTATGTAATATTTGCAACAAGCCTCCATGTTAAGATTATTCACAGTTTACAGAGGTGTAATCTCAAATTCAGAAGACTTAAACAATCAGTCAAAGTTGCACAGATAGTAAATGATGAGGCTTCCATCTGAATACAATTCTGGCCAACTTTGACATCATTGTTGTTCAGTGTGAACTTCAGGTCTTAGAATCAAGCAGTGTTTTCATGCAACGCTGTGTAAGCATCTTCTTTGTTTTATAAACATTAAGATCTGATATGGACCCAAGCTACAGACAGAATATTAACTCAGAGGTTTTGAAATCCCAGAAAATATGTCATGAAACTCAACGTTTTAATAATATTAAAATATTTTTAGTAAGGTAATCTTATTTTTCATCAGGAGCAAGAGATAATACAAGAGTAGCTGATGCAAAATCAATTCGCCAGCCAAAAAAATTCTAACTCTTTCTAGATAAGCCCCTGCATTCAATATGTTGTTAAGCCAGGAAAAATTCCTAGCAATGCAGTGAGTATAAGTTTACATTAATGGCTGGGGTCTTGGTCCAGCCTGATTACACTTCAAACTTATCTTAGATACATTGAATGAATTCTTACTGTGAGAAAATAGGCTGTCCAGAACAGAAATCTGCCTCAAAATGTTAAGATCTGTTTGTAAGCTTAGCTAACATTAACGTATTTCAAGACAGGCATAAACTATAAATCTTGGATTAATATACATGTGGTAGAGACAAGAAAATGTATGAAAGACAAAGCAAGCTTTTGATCATTCAGGGACAAAAATTACTCCATACTAGAGTTGGAAAGGACATTAGAGATAAGTGGGTCTGATCTTTTATCATGTTTTATACATTATAATAGTAATATATTCTTAGGAAAGAAAATACAAAATATCTGAAAAGAAAACCAAGAGAAATAACTCACTCCTATTCCTAATACTCAAACACAAACCCAATATACTGTGCAGATTTTTTTGTCCTTTCTTTCTATGAAAAGATTATTTTAACACAGTTTAAACCACATTGTATATAGTGTTATATATATAATTGTATAACTATATATAATTTGTATATTATTTATTCAACATTACACCACAAACATTATTATATGGCATTATATAGTTTTCCAAATAATAGGTCAAGCAAGATGGCTCATGCTTCTAATTCCAGCACTTTGGGAGGCCGAGACAGGAGGATTGCTTGAATCCAGCTATTCAAGCCAGCCTGGGCAACATAGCAAGGCTTTGTCTCTACAAAAAATAAAAATAAAGGTAGCCAGGTGTCATGGCACATGCCTGTAGTCCGAGCTACAGGGGAGGTTAAGGTAAGAAGATTGCTTGAGCTCAGGAGTCCAGGAGTCTAAGATTTCAGTGAGCCATGATCGCACCACTGCATTCCAGCCTGAGTAACAGAATGAGACTCTCCCTAAAAATAATAGTAATAATAATTTTAATGTCTAAGTCATATTCTACTTGGTGGAAAGATCATAGTTTGCTTAGCTAGTCTCTCAGAACTGGACATTTTCACTGTTTCCCATTTGGGACCATCATATAAAATTTTACAACAATCATTTCCAAAATAAAGCTTTTGGTTCCTTCACATTAATTTTTAAAATTAGATTCCTAAATATGTTATTACTAGATAAATATATACATATGTTCAAATTGCTTTTCAAACAGTTTGATTACTAGCAATGAAAAGGAAATCTCATTGTCCACACTTTCACTAGTACTGCAGAACAAAAACACACATGCAAAACACGCAAATTTGATAGGAAAAGCCATTTTACTTTATTCTTTAATACTACTCCCTTTGGACACAGGCAACCTTGTATAGGTTGTATGAGGGCATGGTTATACTTTTAGGACCACTCTGACCCTCTTCAAGACATGCCTCTCTCCAAGAGACAAGGATTTCACAGGGCCAAACTGAATTTCCACACCAAATCCATGTTACCCCTTCTTGATCAAGATCTGAGTACATTGCACTCTGAAATATCATGCTCAAATAAACTTGCACACATTTCCAGAGACTCTAGGGGCCCCCATCCCAGGCTAGTACTCCTAAGGACAAACTGCCCAAGAAATGAACAAGAGGCAGCTCTTTGCGGAGACAGCGGCATGAGAAAACTATAGCCAGAACTTGGTCATGTGGTCTCAGAAGTACACACACATCTACTGTGGCTACCCACAGGAAGAAGAAAAGGTGAAACAAATGAGGTGTCTGTGATAGCCACTCTCCATGCCATTATGATTCAGAACAAAACGGTGAGGAATATGAGAATTCTAAATTTAAACTTGGCCTTACAGGCCCCTATGAAGATGTATTTATCAAAGCAGAAAGACAAAACACATTATTCACAGTTTATTGCTTAGTTTATAACTCTGAAATATTTAGAGATATTATGTAGATCTCCATTTGTGTTCTTGCCTTGGGGCCTACAGATCACAGGGGCCAGACGGCTTTTATAGATTAAATAGATAATTTATTAGAGTTGCCCGTTTTCCCAAACTTACTAATTTCTATAAAATAAATAGAGAAAGCCTAGGACACACAAATAAATTCTACCAAATCTGTAATTATTTGATAAAGGCAGTATAAAAAGAAAATTACAGAAAAACATCACTTATAACATGATTAGTCTTCATAGATGCTTGAGAAAAACAAAATAAAACAAAACCTTTGATATATTCTACACTCCTTGCTGATTTCAAAACCAGAAAACTATAAGAATGAATTGATGGTTACTTCCTTAGCTTGATAAAATGCATTAACATCATTCATAAAGCCAGCAACTTAAGATACTAAAAAATGGTGAAGCCCTAGTGACATTTTTACTAAGATCAGGACAAAAATCCACCACTATATTGGCTACAATTTAACACTGAATTAATAGCCAATGCAGTTATATAAGAGAAATCAATAACCATTTTCAGATGACATGAAAGTGTTCTTAGGAAACCTTAGGGAATCAATAATAAAACTAACATACTCAAACAGTAAGAGTTTCATGAGGTAGCTGACATAATGTAAAGAAATCTATAACCTTAATAAAGTGATAACCAGTTAGGGGATTTGATGGTAAAGAAAATTATATATGCAGTAGAAATAAATAAAAATATTTATGAATGAACTTAACAAAGAATATACAAACCCATATGAAAAGTACTTCAGCTTTCCTTAAATTAAATTATAAATTCAGTAAATATGAATAACTATACCACAAGCTTTCTAGTTACTAGGGTTTATATGGCAAAATAACAAGAACAAATAATCAGGAAAAAAATGGGAAAAGAAAGCATTTAGGGACACTAGACTTACTAGATATTACAATCTACTAAACCAGTGTGGTATTAGAACATGAATAGACGGACACACCAGTGGAATAAAATAAAAGTCCAGAAATAGTCCTGGGTACACAGGAATATAGGTGGCATCTTAAATAACTGGGAAATAAAAACATTTTCTAAATGGTTTTGAATAAATGGGATTACTATATGAACAGAATAAAATTTGGTTTACACTTCACATTAAACACAAAAATAAACTCCAAATAGAACAGAGAGTTAAATGTAAAAATGAAACCATGAAAGTAACAGCAGAAACCTGAGTTAATTTCTTTATAACCTTGGTATAGAAAAGGATATTGATTATGAGTCAAAATGGAGATAAACTAAATGCAATTTCATAAGATTAAAACCACAAAAACCTTTGCATAACAAAAACTGTATAGGCAAAGTCAAAAGAGAAATAAACCAGGAGAAAATATTTATAATATATATCACAGATAAAGGGCTAATATTTAATATGTATTAGTCTATCATAAATCAATATATGGGAATATTAGTTATATTAATTTATAATAATTTAATATACAAACAGAATATTAACTGTATAATATATATTGCAAATATTGTATATGATATATAACATATTATTTCTAATATATATTTGGAAAGTATATATTTGCAAATATATGTATAAATGTTTATTATACATATATAAATGTCTATTATACATATATAAGTATACATATATGCATATAGGTGTATGTGTATACATTTATATTCATATGTGTATATTAATATAAATGTAATATATATAGACATATATAATAAATTCTTTAACATTTGAGGAAATTTTTATTATTTTTCATAAACTTAGTTTTTTCAGGATTATTTATAATGAATTATTTTAAATTTAGGGAAAAAACTCAAATATTAAATAATAGGCCAAAGAAATGAACAAATTAGATAAAAAGTATTAAAGTTGTCAAAAAGATGTTCAACTTTATTTATAATCAAAGAAATGTGTTTTTAAACTACACTGAGATACCGTCTTTCAGTTCTCAAACTGGAAATATTAAAGCTTGATAACCTGTTCCATTGGCAATGTTGTAGGGAAACAGACATCCCATACATGGAGGATGGGAATCCAAATTGGTACACCACTTACAGAGAAAAATTTGGCAAATCTGTCAAAACTACTTACGCGTTCAACCCAGTATTCAATTTCTTGTCATTTGCCCTAGAGGTACACATTCAACAATATGAAACAGAACTATTCAAGGTTATTGAGTCATTGCTTGAATTTATAAAATATCAGAAGTAACCAAATGCTTACGTATGAGAGTTTGGTTATAGCCTACCCAGACAATAGATTATCATGTAGCTGCAACAAATAATGAAAAATGACACTATGTGATTCCAGGATATATTGTTGAGTGAAAAAAAAAACAGTACAAAATCGTATAGGCATGTATTTAATACCACCTAATGTGCAAGAAAGGGAAAATAAGAAAATATATATGTATTACTTATATTTTTATAAATGAAAATCATCACCATGGAAACTCACATGAAGAATAAACCAGAAACAAATATTTTGATTATCTTTTGGGAGCGTTTGAAAGTGAAGTGGAGGGATTTTGGTTGGGACCTGATACTTTTCTGTTATCTTTTTGAATAATTTTTACCTTGGGAACGTTCTTATGCTTTGCATACTGAAACGTAGATGAATGAATCAACAAAGTTGTTGCCGGGGGTGTTACTTAAAATAAAACAGAAGCAGAAATTCACAAGCCTATTTGTGTTTCAAATAAATAAAGTCATAACACTTCAGGGTGTGACAACTAATTAAAAATTAATTTTTGAACATTTCACTGTATATTCTTAAACTAGAGATTTAGAGAACTGTAAACAAATATTGAACTCTAGTTGCTAGATTTTTTTGTAGCTATGGTATGGGTTGATATTTCTGAAATGGCTTTTTGTGTACTCTAGGAGTGAACAAATAAGTAATTTTAAAAAGTTAAGCATAAGGAGAGAAGACTCAAAGTAAGCCTGTGATATTGGATTCAAACTAAAGGTATCAGTACAGATTTATGGTTTTTCAGATAGATTAGTTAGATATGCCTGTTTTTGCATGTTTGTGTGTGTCTCTGTAGTACATATATTTTCTAGCTATATCTCCCCAAAACAGGTCTTAGAAACTATGCCACCTAAGTAGCAATAACTACACCTAGCATCCAGGTCTAGGTTTCTTAATTGTAAGCATATAAATGGTAAACAAACAAAAATCACCTCTCTTTCTTATAATAAAATGCCATTCTTGTAGAAGAAAAAGTCAAGTTAGAAAATTAAAATTTGGCAACCATCATGATAATAATTCATTTAAGCAAAATTATCAAACTGTTGGGTAAAATTTAGTGAGAAACAGATTTACATAGTCTCAAAGTATCTTCTCAAAAGTGAATTATCAATAACAAGAGAAAAATCTAGTAACGGTAATGGAGATATCGTAGACATCACCTTAGCCAACAGATCAAATTTAACATCACTATTAATGGAACAAAATTATATTGTGGACCTTCAGATATGATGCACAAAGAAACTCATTTCATCACCTTTGGAATATTCCTTCTAAACATCAATCACCTAAATCTTCTTACAGGAAAACATCAGTCAAACCCAAACCAAAAAACAGTCTTAAAAAAAAAATCTGTTCTTTTCAAAAATTTTATGTCATGGAAGACAAAGAAAATCTGACAAAAAAAAATCTATTCTGAATTGGATTCTGAAATACAGTAAAGGACACTGATTCTGAAGATTAGAAAAATTGGAAAAAGATCTGTAGATTATATAATAGATTGTGCTACTCTTGGTTACCATTATTTTGATAACCTGTGATTATAAAGACAATATCCTTGTTCTTAGGAATTTACACTGAAGTATTGAGCAGTGAAGTGGCATTCTGACTGACACATTTTGTGAATTTATTCAGAAAAAATGACATACACACAAAATGAAGCAAATGTGAAAAAATGTTAATACTTGCAGAATCTGGGTTATAATATTATACAGTAGTTCTTTATGTCATTCTTAGAGCTTTTCTTTAATATTAAAATTATTTGAAAGTAAAAAATTATAGTAACAACAAAAGAATAAATTACAAGAGTATTGATATTCCAGAAAATAGCATTCTTCTTTTATTTAAGATTCTTGCAAGTTAGGTTTTTGCCTCACTGAGCATCTGTAAATACTGAAATATGGTACCCAGAAGTGAAAGGGGTAAAAATACCAATGTCTGCTGTGACAAAAGGGTGAGATTTTTTCTCAACCCCCTTAATGACTGCCTTTCTTCAGATACTATTTATATGGGACAGCAAGAGCAATAACGTACTCTCAGCAAAGGGCCTATTAAAAGTGGGCTGAATCTAAGAATTGATATCTCATCAGCCTACCCCACCACGGTGGCCCACAGGTAATGACAGAGTTGCAAGGTATGTCACCTGAGATAGAATACAGTGTTATCCAATCATCTCAAATGATCTTTTACTGTATACTTCATTTGCATGCTGTCTTTTAGGAACCAGTTGTTTGTAAAGTTCAAATTGGGAAAGGTTGAGTCATGGCTTTCTCTTTGAAATCTCAGTACACCACCTTGTTCAGAGGAATAAGTATCTGGGGCTTGTCTGCTTTTAGGGAGGCACCAGAATTATCACAGGTCTAATTACATAGAAACCATCCGAATAGAATCTATTAGGGCTTTGCTCTGGACTAAGTCTCTGACCCTAAAGAAGGACAAAACAACTTTACTACTTGAAAAATAAAAACCATAAAGGTGTTCCCAACACTCCGGCCACATGCAGTGTACTTCAAAATGAAGACAAAGCTATACTGTAAAATAAGGGTAAAGTATTTAGATTTATGATTTTTAATAATTACGTCAAAGATTTAAAAAATATCAAATATTAAATGTCTTTTCCTTATACTTTGCCTATGCTTGCATTGGCCTAAATTTATGGTTAGTCTGTTTATTGATAAGATAGCCATATACCTGCCTGGGAAAAATGGAGCTTCCAGGCAAAAGATCCTCAACGTGAATTCTGAGGAAGGATACAATGATTCTCATTTTTCTAAGATGTATTAGAATCATCTGCAGTGCTGTTCTAATTTACTCATGCTCTCTGATACCCTTATGTACACACATCAAAATGAGTACAGCTGATCTCTATTAAGAAGGACTACCACTTCTGAGGCGCCATTACTGATGGGTTTACATGTGATTTCTCAGCTATGTAAACAGTGAGGGGTGAGATGGAAAGACAGTTAAGGTTTATTGTTCTAAAAATGCCTTTTTAATACCAAGGAGAGTGTAGATGTGTATTCATGTTTGGTAGATTTTCTTATAGATCTCGTAATATTTCTTGTAAGATTCCCTCATGACACATCCAGTCAAGCCAGAAAATACAGTAAAATGAAGGTGATACCTGAGTATCTAGAATAAAATAGGATAGGGCTGAAGATGCCTTTGCAAAAATTATAACTGAGATAATTATAACAGTGAAACAGTTCCGACCTTACCCACTCCATCCTGCTTCTAACCTCTAAGCTATCTTTTTCATTCCTGGGTGTAGGACTTTGGCAGGAACTTAGTTTATAGTTTAATTTTGAAACAAAGGATACCAGCCATTTCCCGAAACAAAACCCTTCTTTCCTGAGGACTGAACTGCCTTTGTAGGACTAACAAATTAGCCACAAGATTAGAAATTATGGTTTAGGAGTCATACAGCTAGAGGCCACCAGATTCTAATCTTTCCCAACTGCTCATAGGGATATTATCACTATTGTAAAACCTAAGATTGGTGCTTCAGGTATTTGTCAAACCCTGCACTTGATGGAGCAGCTGGCACCACCCAGACAATAAACTGGCTCATCTTGTCTTATGACCTCCACTCAGAAACCTCAGAAACTGACTCAGCACAAGGCAGCTTCCACTCTCTATGATGTCATGCATGACCCAACCAATCAACACTACACGCCCCACTCTCTGGCCCCCTTCCCACCAAATTATCCTTTAAAAACTCCAGTCTCTGAATTTTCAGAGAGATTGATTTGATTAATAATTCTCTCTCCAGCATGGTGCAGCTGGCCTCACATCAATTAAACTCTTTCTTTATGGCAATGCTGTGGTCTTTGTTTGTGCAGCAGGCGGGAAGAAACCATCAGTCGGTTACAAGGCTTCTTTAAGATTTAACATGTTTGGAAACAAACAAAAAAAGCATACATAGGTTTGATAATAAAACTCCCTCTGATTTAAGTTCTTTCTGATCCATTGAGAGCCTTCTCCTATAATGTTGCTTCTGCCAGGCTTGCACTTGACCCCTGATCCCAGTAATCCTGAGGCTGACTGCTTGTTCCATCCATGCCTATCCTGACTTTTAACTTGCATGGAAATCTGACTTTTGAGAATTGGACAGAAAATGACTTTACATTTACTATACTATAGTTCATTATTTGTCTTTCTCAGTATCATTTAATCTGAAGTAAAATTAATAAATGACTATTTTCTCTAAATTTCCATGTTTTTTCCTCTCAATGTTAAAAATGTCATGGATTTTCTTCTTAAGGAAATAAATTGTTAAAGATTACTCCAGTTGTGTGACCATAGTCAATAATTAAAAGAATTTCATTGACTATGATTATAGGCACTGAATTTCTTTCTTAAATACTTTGATTAAGTGATTCACTAACCTGCACTCTCTTGTGAGTTAAATCCAATTTGAGCCAGACTTTTTTTAATAAGAGAGAGATTGAGGATCTTAGTGCCTATTGTAGTGCCACTTTACAGATATGAGTATTTATTGGACGATCTTCCAAAAAAAATAAAATGTTTTAGCATAAAATGTCAGAAAATCAATCTAGCATACTGTTTTCTTTCGTGTTGTGAAACTGTCTTCACCTCTAAATCCTTTAGCAGAAAATTAGCTTTTCCAAAACAAATGAAATGTAGTATTATTTATAATTACAGTCATTTTCATTGGGCTAATAATCCACAACTTCTAGATTACTAGAAACAGACTCTGCTATTGTTTAAATAGGTCAAGTGAGTACTAAAAATTCTTAATCATATGTGACAAAGCTTGATTTAGACCTTAGAAAAAAAAAGTTTTTCTGCAATTTGACTTGTAGAATGGAAGGTTAAGTGCAAAGACCCAAAGATCCACTAGAACTATTGCCATGACATAATTCTCATTCCTGGGTCCCTTCGATCATTAACAGGCAACACTGGCAGCCATTTTTAATCAGAAGCATTGAAATTATGATACACTGAGTTATTGCTGCTGTGTCCTTACTTTGCTTATAGAAGCTCCATACATGTTGCTGAGTAATTATCAAAGTCATTATTTTTTGGTTCTCTTTTTCCAGCATGAGTTTTGCCCCACAGTGGAACTACTGTCAAAATGTCATAAAGATCTTCCTTCCTTTCTTTCTTTTTTATTTTTATTTTTTCGAGACAGAGTTTCACTCTTGTTGTCCAGGCTCGAGTGCTATGAAGTGATCTCTGCTCACTGGGACCTCCGCCTCCTGGGTTCAAGCCATTTTCCTGCCTCAGCCTCCCGAGTTGCTGGGATTACAGGCATCTGCCACCATGCCCAGCTAATTTTTGTATTTTTAATAGAGATGGAGTTTCACTGTGTTGGCCAGGCTGGCCTTGAATTCCTGACCTCTGGTGATCTGCCCACCTTGGCCTCCCAAAGTGCTGGGATTACAGGCGTGAGGATCTTCCTTTCTTTAAAGGGAAGTTTTGTGATTATCTGCTTCCCCTGGCATAGATAAGGCTTTTCTGCTAAAGACAGACATGAAGTCTAAAGAAAATAAAAAAGAAAAGTGAGAGACAGAGGAAGGAAGGGAAGGGAAGAGAAGGGGAGAAAGGGAAGGAGGAGGGGAGGGGAGGGAAGGGGAAAAGGGGAGGGGACGGAAGGAAAAATTGAGTAAACACAAAAGTTTAATAGAATTTGGTTCTAAGTCCATTCTGAATTTTGTCATTCTAAAATAGCCTTGTAAATATTTACAAATGAAACCTTAGTCCTATTCTGGAAAAGTGTAGGATTTCATTGATTTAAAAAATAATCCTAAAAATAATAGTAGTAATAAAACTTAACATTTATCTAGGATTTATGTTAGTTCATTGACACAACAAGGATTCTCAGTTAGAAATTTGTAATGAATTGTCAAACGATTTTTCATCTTTTATATATTTTCAATCTAATAGATTCCAGGAGATGGCTTTTTATAACAAATATCTACAAATTTAGATAGCATACCAATGAAATGTTGCAATGGCAAGGTTTCATGGATAAATTGCATCTATACATAATGTTATTTATCCAAAAATGTTTTGAGAAAATCCAGGCTAGCAACTCACTGATCCCAGATTCCATTTTTATTTGCCTGTATAACTGTACTCATGCAATCCATCCTCATAGAATATCCTGTCTTCCTACCAGCATCTCTCATCCTTCAAGCCTTAATTCAAATTCTATGTTTTCAGATTCCACAAAAGATAATCTGTCTAAACTCACAATGGTGCAATGGCTCTATTGCCTGAGCCATCCACTTTCTCTTCAGTATTAAAATTACAAGCTCTGGAATCAAGGTTTGAGTCTAAGATTCTCTAAGGTTTGAGTCAAAGGTTTGATTCTAAGATTTTCCATACACTACTATGTGATGTCAGGCTTTTAAACCCTTTGAACTTCCATTTCCTCTTCTGTAAATGGTGGTAGTAATATTTGTTTGAAGATATGTGAGATGATGTATGTAAGGAATTCAGAAAAATACCACAGAAAATAAACGTAGAATAATAGAACACAGACTGAAATAACAGTATTACCCTTATCATCACTGTGACGAATAGTCTGGTTTACTGAGCTGGAATGCCATATATGGGCACATCTTATAATATTTAAAGAAAGGCTTCAAGCTGTCTGTCTTGTTTGCATGAGATTGTCTTTGTTTCCCAGCACGTATCCATCCTCAGCTACACCGTTTTCACAGAAGACGCATAGCTACTTTAACCAAGACTTTCCAATATCAACACAAGATCTGCCTGGAAAGCCCCCTTTCATGGTATTAGAGAGTAACTTTAGTTCCTCCCCGAGTTTCTGATGAGGACCACCACTTCCCACCACGTAATATTTTAAATTTCTTTTACAATAAAAGCCCACTTTGTAACATTATTAGCAAGTGGTGTTAAATAGTTTTAACTTGTTGCTTCCTCTCACGCCAGTCTGTAATAAACCTGGTATCCCTACAAACCTTCCATTGCCTTGCTCATCATGGTTAGTATAATAAATATTTTGCTTTCATGACCACTGGCCTAACTAACAAGTCTTCAGTTTTACTTTGTCTCTTCTAGTACCTCCTCTTGAGTGAAATTGTTAACAAGCAGTGAAATGACCAAAGATGAGATTTAAAAATGTGAGGCCTGCAGCTTGGATAAGCCATATTACAGGGGAGAAATCCCTGAGTAATTCACAGCTGAGCTTGTTTCCAAGAAAAAAATTCAGCCTCTATTTTATTTCTTGACTCTCCATTAGAATGGATTTCTACTTCAGGAGAAGTAATTCAACTTTTAAGAATAAAGTGATAGTACTTTTTTCCTTCAGTTCCAATATTAGACCTGAGGGGTAAAGTCTATGTTCCCCAGTGAACAGAACACAACACCATCCACACTCATATCATTGATTGTGGACTGTGCACTTTGCTAGTCTGATGTCAGCAGTCAGAGATGGAGGCCTAATTAGAAAACAAACAAACAAACACACAAAAATAATCAAGAAGCATGTGAGAATTTTTATGGAATTAAACTGTCATGCAGTTACTATCAAAATAAATAAAAATAATATTTCTTTAAAAACTACCTGCTTATATTTTAGTTTAAAAGAGAAAGAGAGAAAGAAAGAGTTAAAATGGCAGCCTGCTATTTTTTCCTATAAAGTCATAAAGCTTAATTCAAAAATTTTCTGGAATTTATAGTGCCAGAGGCTAAGCTAAAAATAATTTCCCCTCATTAGATCGTGCAGTTTAACCTCTGAAGTGGAAGGTCTGTGACAGATACATCAAGACTCCAGCTCACAAAAGCACGATTCAAAAAGGAAAAGAATAAAGAGGAGCTGTTGCTATTAAATGACCCATAGAGAATCAAAAAGAAAAAGAAGACTATTTCTGTAGCTTTCTGGGACTAAGCATACTGTTGCTGGGCCATTCCAGGTGGATCACTCCTGTTAGCTTCAAATGTATCATGTGCTAAATGAGCATGAAATTTTATACGGAAGCAAAGCTTTGGAAGCTAACCTTACTAGAAAATGACAGAAATCTTGGGGGTGGGGGGGAGAAACATAGGTTTTGCTCAATAACCCTAGTGAAAATTAATAATCATGAATTGTCTCCTTTCCCTATCACTGAACAAAGCTTCTGTGTCATTTCTGTAGTATAAAAAAAAAACAATGCCACAAAGACTTTACTCCAAGCTACTCCTGAAAATCTGGAACCAAGGAGGAAGAGTGGGCTTAATTCCTGAAGTAAAGACTTCTAAATTTTAATATTGTTTTTCTTTATCTTTTTTTTAACTTTCACGATCCCAAAAGGTAAAATTCTTATTACATTATTGTAGATTTTCCATTCATACTGAAGAACAGAGCCTAATATTCTGCGTTATGTTTGTAGTCATATTTGTGATCATATCATTAATAGGGGAAGAAGAGAAGAGAATCCATGTATTAGTTAGCATTCAATTAGGTAAGTAGAGCTACTATGTGTGATATGGAATAAGGGGATATAAGAGGAATTAGACCATCCACAATTGTGGAAGCCAATGAAAATGTCTATGAAAATTGCCTCTCTGTCTCGTAGAAGCTTGAAACGCTATAAATCTTCAGAGCCAGTAGTTTGGAAGAAAACCTGGACATAAAGTTGAAAAGAGTGGGGACAAACTGTAATCCATAAGGACCAATTGTAAACAGCATCTGTCTTTTAATGCCTACAACCTTGCTGACTTGGGCAATCTGCAAAAGAAGGTGGCACCCTTACACCTGGCTTAGGACTCAAAAAAACTGAAAGACAGACTTGGTGGAAGCTGGAAGAGCTATGGATCCAAATGCTTCCCCACACCAGCAAGATGAGCCGGCAGATTAATAAAGCTATGCATGCTCTACCACAGCCCCTGACCCTATGTCTGTGTTCAGAGCTCAATAGCTGCTGCTTCACTTTTGCCTTTCAAATCTCATGCAAATTTCTTTTGGAGCCAACCCTTAGAGAACCATCCAGGGAAAAAGATTACTGATATTGACATAGTTCAAAAACCACTACAAGACACCCACACATATATGTATATTTATATATAATATATACGTATATGTATATTTTGAGACGAATTTTTGCTCTTGTTGCCCAGGCCCAAGTGCAATGGCACTATCTCAGCTCACTGCAACCTCCGCCTCCTGGGTTCAAGCAATTCTTCTGCCTCA
This sequence comes from Cacajao melanocephalus, assembly GCA_963573385.1. NCBI lineage: Eukaryota > Metazoa > Chordata > Mammalia > Primates > Pitheciidae > Cacajao > Cacajao melanocephalus. The sequence goes on along the minus strand of CAUYLG010017960.1, from coordinate 5,195 downwards.
GCCTGGAATCACAGCCACCTGCCACCTGCCACCATGCCTGGCTAATTTTTTGTATTTTTGGTGGCGATATGGTTTCACCATGTTGGCCAGGTTGGTCTCAAACTCATGACCTCAGGTGATCCACCTGCCTCAGCCTCCCAAAGTTCTGGGATTATAGGCGTGAGCCACCACACTCGGCCCACATAGTTTTTCAGCATCACATTTTCCAGGCTCTGCCCCAATTTCTATTCCATTTATCCGTTTTATTAAAACAATTAGCTGATAAATTATTTTACCTTTGAGAAAACTAAGGTTCAGAGAGTCCTACTAATTTTTAGAAAACTTCTAGAAACTGGCAGAAATCAGATTCAAATTAAGACCAAATATTTTGACTTTAAATTGTAATTTTAAAATTTTCCCTTCTTAAAATTAGATTATCCACAGTTGAATACTTTTACACAATGAATCAGTAGCACATGGCATATCCATTCTGGGCTAAGAGAGTTCACTAAATGAACTATTTAGAAAGATTTGTTGGTACGGATTAGGGAAACCAGCAAAAGACAGCAAGTTTCCCGGTACTGGCAATAGTAAGAAATCATTACAAACCCTAAATTGGAAGATAGAAGTAAAGGAAGCAGTTACTTACCCAAAGGGGATAATAGTAATATGAAAAGAGCTACTATGTAGGAACTGAAGCTTTTGGTAAAAGGAACAGCCTCTAGTGCTCAGAAAGAAGGGAACAGAGATAATAAATATCCCAACCTCACTCTCCTTCAGCTTCCTAGTGCTTTTGCTGTCTACTCATGACTTCTGTTCACACAAACTAACCAGAAACCAATGAGTTAAGGAGTCTTTTTATGCAATCTATAAAAGTCAGTATCCTGGGGACAGAGCAGGATGAAAAATGGTGGAGACTAACCCGGAGTGGCCAAGAGAAAATAGCTAGCATGCATCAATTATACCAAGAGTAAAGCATTAATAAAGATTTTAGGAAAACATTTTGTTTTACACAGACATAAAGCAATAGCACATTTTCCTAGGTAATACCTAAACTTTCTTAGTTACCATCTAACAAACCATCTCTATACTTTTCCTTATGGAACATTTTTCAAATTCTGGTTTTATGATGAGCTGCTAAAAAGAGTCAAGGTAAGATCAAACTTTTGCTAGAGCTTCAGCTTCTAGCGGGAATGTTTTGGCAAAAAGTGGTGGGATGTTGGCTGGCAGGGTAACAATCCCTTGGCCTATGAGGAGATCATCAAAGAATTTGCTTCTTTCATAAAACATCAAAGGCTACTGCATGCTGTAGGGTATTTCTGAGACTGAAATTAAGATGAGCTTCAAGTGCGTCAGAGCAGAAAACAAGAGAGAAAATATTTTGTGAATCTTTTGAATTCTTTCTAGTAAGAGTTTTCCACTTATTTTCTAAGTATTCATTTATCGGTTTTCTACAATGTAGAAATATATATTTTAAGATCTGAACGTTGAGATTTTCTTATTTGTTGCTTGGGAAAGATTTGGTAGATGTTGAATCAGAATCTCAGCAATACTTGCCCAATGTCTGTGCTAAGTCAGCCTCACAGGTAGTAAGAGGAGGAAGATATAGCATCTTTCTACTTCCTGTTAATATCGGGGCCTAGGCTCTCATCCATCATGGGGCTGATTGCAAGGAAGAGGACAGTTTAACAAGGATGGATACTGTTGCCAAGTTAACAGCTTCCTTAGGCTTCAGTTACAGCTTAAAGCAGTGTCTGTGCCAGATATTAACACAACTACACAACCCTAAATAAAGAAACTGAACTTTTTAGGTTTTACTTTCTAGAAAATTGCTGAATCTTTTAAAATTTTCATTTCATCACCTATCCAGTAAGAACCTATTGTTGCTTAATTTGCTTTTTGTAAATAATAATTGAAGCAATATATATAAAACACATATTGGAGGGTAGGCTGTGCAAATGAACGCAACCTGGGAATTCTGGGAAGATGGTGGCTTGAATGTTTTTAGGATTCCCTCTCCTGCTTATGCCAACCTAATTAACAATCATCTTTTCTGAGCTGAGTGGCTATTAGGGCCAGCAGGAAGGCCAGGCATGAAGGCATATGGGTGTCTTCAGGTTCAGAAGAAGAGAAGAGATGGAAAAGGAAGAGAAGAAAAGAAGAGAAAACTATAATAAGCAGGTTATTATAGGTGGAAATTTAACAATTATTTCTGCTCATAGAGAGCATGCTAGAGAAAGTTACAGAATTAGGACTCTAAGGAAAGAACACAAATATAAAAAATATCAATGAGGAGCCAATCAGGTTAGTACTAGAGTTGATGTAGGAACCTTCCAGGAGAGGGATATCTAAATCAGGGAGATGAATAGAAACATCATTTTTTTAAATAGAATTCACTGATTTGATGTATCTTACTCTGGGAGACTACATGTTTCAAAATCTACAGGAGTATATATGAAGAACAAATACATGCTCCGGAAAACCACGGGAAACTAAAAAAGACAAAGGCACTGAGTTCCAGAAAAGAAATGTGAGTTCTAGATATGTTTGAGAAGGAGTGGATCTAACTGAACAAGCAGATTAAACTGCTAAAACTTATGGGAGACTTCTCTGAAAGGAACAGGAAAATAGACTCTGCTGTTGCCAAAAGAAGCACAGCCGAAGCAAAGGCTGCTCAAGGCACATCACAATAGCTGAGATAAGCAACTCACGTGTCTTTAGGGGTTCACGCCAGATGTATTATTTCTCAGTAGGTGCCTAAAATACAGATTTTAGGAGCAACTGCAGCTTCAGTTCAAGAATCTGTGAAGGGTGGTTTTCCAGCTGAAACAAATGAAAGATGATTGTGAGGTTCCCCAAAGAGCTGGTTTCACAGGCCTAACAATTCCAAATTAAATGGCAGTGTCAGTAGGAACTTTAGCAACCAAGTGAAAATTCTTGCTTACAGCGGGAGGAAGAAGCTCTGTGAACTAGTCAAGATGCCTAGATTGTGCTGTGTCAACATTTGCTGCCTAAACATAAAAAGGCTTATTTTGTACTAATATGTAGTGGAAGGGGGCCATTCTTCTACATTGACTTTTATAGATCCTAGCTGATCTTGCACACTGAAACTAGAGGCCAAAGTTGTTTCTCTTTCTTCTTTTCTTTTTCTTTTATCTTCTTTTCTTTTTTCTTTCTTCTTTTTTTTTCTTTCAGAAAGAGTCTTTCTCTGTCACCCAAACTGGAGTGATGTAGTATGATCATGGCTCACTGCAGCCTTGAACTCCTAGGCTCAAGCAATCCTCCCATCTCGGCCTCCTGAGTATCTGGGACCACAGGGAGGTACCATCATGCCCAACTAATTTTTCTTTTTTAAAAAATGTTTGGTAGAGACAGGTTCTCACTGTGTTGCCCAGGCTGGTCTCGAATTCCCGGGCTCAAGCAATCCTCTTGCCTTGACCTTCCAAAGCACTGGGATTACAGATGTAAGCCATTGATCCTGGTCCTGGAGTTTCTCTTAGTGAGTTTTCATTGCTTCAGGCTGGGAATGAGTTTCATCATTTCACACTATCCATGGGCCAAATCTAGTCACATGATTCTCCTTAACTGGAAAGCAACTAGAAAATGTTATTTATGTGCCCAGGAAGGAGAGGAACGTCCAGTCTGGATGAACATAACTAGTAATCTTTGGCATACCATATTGCTAGGGTCATCCCACACTCAAAGTAGCACTGGTGAGTCAGGATCATAGAACCCAAAAGGAAATAAAAATAAACAAGGTTTGAATTTTATGGATAAAAACTAAAAAAAAAAATCAACAATAAACCACGGTGCTGAAGGCTACCATCACTGTAAATCATCAAATGCCACCCTATAAGAAAAGAAAAACTATGAATAAGTGGATTCCCCACTCCCAACAACTACATGGTATATACATTCTACCAAACTAATTCCTTGACCAATTTAAATTTATGGGTTATGAACTCCACACAATTATCATAGATGACAAGTGTCACGGAGAGGAGGAAATCAAGAATAATCTGTCTTTCCCTATTCCTCATTCAGTTAGTAATGACTCACTCTTACAGCTTTGTCAACGTAAAGTACAGGGCTCCAAAAATTTTACTGTCTAGACTGAAGACTGGTTCATTTAAAAACTTTTATTCCTGTGGAATTAGTGACATGATTGTTCAATAAAATCTGGATTATTTAGCAAATAAGACTATTAAAGATTTTAAATTGTACTAACTCAGTTTGCAGTTTCTAAAATAGTCATAAGTTTTTTAGTAGTACTCACTTCATATTGCAGCTTTCAAAAAAATTAAGTCTACTAAGTTATAAAGAACATTTTTTTGGCCATGACTGAGGAGAATAAGGAATTAGGTAAAATATTACATTTTTTTAGACTTCTTTTTTCAAAAAAATAATAGCAGGTTATTTTTCAACTATTAATTATTAACATTTCCAAACTAAAAGAGATTATGATAATGAACAACATATACCCACTCTTAAATCCATTCATACACCCACTCAACACCCATTCATACCCACTTATACACCCATTCAACACTTGTTAATGCTTTGTGCTCTCTCTCCTTCTCTTGCTCATTTGCTCTCTGTCTTCTATCTCCACCTTTCAGTCTCCTTGATGACCATTTCAATAAGTTGCAGAAATCAGCCTCTCATATAGCTGGGACCATAGATGCATGCTACCATGACAGGATAATTTTTTGTAATTTTTTTTATAGAGACAGAGTTTCGCTTTGTTGCCCAGGCTGGCCCAAACTCGTGGGCTCAAGTGATCCTCCAACCTCAGCTTCCCGAAGTGCTGGGATTAGAGTCATGAGCCACTGTGCCAGGCTTGTCATTTTTTTTTAAATAGCATTGACTTTTAAAGAAATAAGACCAATTTTTCTTTATTTTAATAGATATTTCATTGTTTCCTTAAGGGTCATTTCAAATCCACAAAACATACATTTTTCTCAGTGTCACATGACACCTATTTTAAAAGTGACCACATAATTGGAAGTAAATCACTCCTCAGCAATTGCATAGCATTTCACAGGTTTAAATAAAATATTGGTTGGCTGCTTGGTTTGTTATTTTCATCCCTTATTCCTTCCTGTCTCCATTATTAAGCACAATTATTGGCATAAAAGAGGTTTTTAATACCCATTTTTAGACTGCATTCTAGTCTGGGCAATAGAACAAGAATCCCGTTCTCTCTCCCTCTTTCT